>BLFK01000484.1:382902-385636 GCA_014634185.1 Astreopora myriophthalma
TTCGACACCTGAACACGAACTAAGATAATTTGCCATTGTAGTAAACCTTTCGATTTTGAAACAAAGTCTAAATTCTGCTATTGCTCTTTTTGTAATCATTTGAGTGTAGGTGCATGATCTGTAATTATTACTGGAAGTACTGACTTTTTTTAGCTTGACGGTAGAACAAAGCCTGTACATTAAAAAAAAAAGAAAAAAAAATTACTACAGTTTGTCAGTCCTATCGCCGGAAGCACCAGTACCAATTGGAAAAAGTGAAGTCATAAAGTTTATGCATGGCAAATACTTTCTGAAACGCTTCAAGTGGAATGTTGCAGGTACCATTCCAGCGGCTTTCCAACCACTGCATTTCCGCAGGGTTTTAGTTTCCATGTAAACGAGAAGCACCCATCTCACTCTAGGCTTCAGTGTAAGGCGGAGTCTCAAGATTGAGAGAAAACTAGCGTTTTGTTCTTTTTTTTTTTTCAGGTCATGCACAGGTAGATGAGCCGAGTGGACCTTGCAGATGGCAAACAAGGAAACAATGGGACAACGAGCAACCATCGTCTTTCACATTGACTGACCAAATTGAACATAAGCTTGCTTTCTTGGCTTATTACATCCCAGTGCACTCAAGGGTAATTCTTATAGGACACTCAGTTGGGGCTTATATAGCGTTAGAAATGCTGAAACGATATCACGACAAAGAAAAAGTGCTCAAATGTGTCCTGTTGTTTCCAACGATTGAGCGAGTCGATTCGGCGCCCAGTGGCAAATTCTGGAAGTTCATCTGTCACTATCTTCACTGGCCGTTTCTCATGGGGACAGCACTGGTCTCCTTCTTGCCCTCCTTTGTTCAGCGTTGGACAATAGGATGGTGGATGTATTTAAACAAAGTCGAGAAAAGTGAGAGTATCAAGGCAGCCGCACAATCCTTGCTAGATTATTCAACAGTAGACAATGTCTTAGAGATAGGTCGCCAGCTTGCCACCATACAAGAACTAGATTACGAATGTATCCGGTCGAACCTGCATAAACTGGTTTTCTTTTATGGCATCGGCGATCCCTGGGTACCTCAGGGCTACTACGAGGACATGAAAGAAAGATTCCCTGATGGAGACATCAAGCTGTCACGTGATAAAGACG
Source organism: Astreopora myriophthalma (assembly GCA_014634185.1). Classification (NCBI taxonomy): domain Eukaryota; kingdom Metazoa; phylum Cnidaria; class Anthozoa; order Scleractinia; family Acroporidae; genus Astreopora; species Astreopora myriophthalma. The sequence continues at coordinate 384,028 of BLFK01000484.1, forward strand.
TTAAGCACGCCTTCGTGTTGGATACCTCTGAAAAAGTAGCCAAGATGGTATGGGAATGGATCGAACAGCATATAGACGACCTGGGGGAAGCCCACACAGTAAATACATTTGAACCTTGTTGACATGAGAAAGCTGAAAATTGGTATACAAATGATTGTGAGCGAAGCAAAAATATCGGTCCAACGGCTTCTTTGCTATCAGTCAACATACGGGTTTTCATGAACAGTTTACACAGTGGCTCTTCGCATGCTTGTGAACTATTGTCAATTTGATGATGGTATTCGAAGGAACAACAACTTCAAAATTTGAAGTTGGAATTTTGGCAAGAATGATGTGTATTTAATGAAATCCAATCCAAAAATACGAATCGGAAAGTCGTCGGGATTTCTTCTATGTGTTGGGACACAACTCATAGTCCTTTTGTTTTCTTTGAGTACTGTGTAGGGGAGCGTTACTATCGCAACCTTCAACTGCAATTGTATAAAAGAAGAAAGTATAAAGCTACACACATAAGTTCACACAGAAGTTCAACAACACCACATCATTTATTTTAATGTCAATTGCACAACAAATTTTTACAGTTCTACCTAAGGCCTTGTAGGAAACAAGAGAAACACATAAATAGCCCTTAAGGTCGATTAACCGTGTTCACACCAGCTGAACATGCTAGGTTAGACAGGATTTAACAATGAATAATCAGCGACCGTCGGAAAACCGGCAGAAAGGAGACCTCCAGATGGTTGACACAGAACTAGCTTGTGTAGAACCGGGTGTGCTATAATAAAAGCGCGACTGAAACCAAAAACGGGCTAACATTACCATTCAGTTAGTTATAATGCGGCGCTTTTGAACTTGGTTGGTGTCAAAAGTAGAATGGATGTCTCTGCAATCCTGTGCAATGCTCCGGCTCCCACATTTCCTTTAGGACATTGATGAAGCAGCATCTGAGGAGGTGATCGGAGGGTTACAGGGTTCCACTCTAGCAGTAGTGAAGAACTAGACCCGATCTCGTGAACTGTCCCAATAAGTCTTTCCTATGATTGTATATACGTAAACTGAATCGTTTAAGTTAAAATGCTCACGCCCCCTGCATAGGGCAATTTCCGTCCTCTATTGCGATAAAGTCATGCAGTCCCCAGGTCATCTTTCATGTATACTTGTTTCACATATGAAACGTTTGCGAAACTGAGTAAGACTTATGACGCACACCGAGGACAGAAAACCTTTAGTCTTAAATCCGCCGGTAACAAAACGAGTAGAGACCTGTGTCCGAAATGCGACCGCAAAGCATGCATGGATTGTTTGGCGGGCCAGAACGGCCATATTTGGTTGTTACATGGACGTTATTCGGCTATTTTCTCGCCGTTCTGTCCAGCCAAACAATCCTTGCATGCTTTACGGTCGCATTTCGGACACAGGCCTCTACTCGTTTTGTTACCGGCGAATTCTAAACAACGTACTCTTAAGTTGAGTCAGATTCTTCGCCGCTGTTAAATCGGTTCAATCCTCGTCCTGTTACCCTTCTTCCTGCTGGAAAAATAAATTTAAATACTCAGACCCTCTTTAGTTGAACTGTTAGTTACTTTACGAAGTTTCTGTTGTTGTTGTT
>BLFK01000484.1:385646-402106 GCA_014634185.1 Astreopora myriophthalma
CCTGAACTAATCGGATTGGCTAATCACGATCTGCCTGAAACGGCGGGAATCTCGCGTAATCGATCAAATCACGTAACAAAACAAAAAACTTAAAAACCCACGTTATCTTAAACAAACGAAAATTGCCTAATAAAAAACATCTGTTAGCGAAGTGCAAAACAGTTCTACCTAAGGCCTTGTAGGAAACAAGAGAAACACATAAATAGCCCTTAAGGTCGATTAACCGTGTTCACACCAGCTGAACATGCTAGGTTAGACAGGATTTAACAATGAATAATCAGCGACCGTCGGAAAACCGGCAGAAAGGAGACCTCCAGATGGTTGACACAGAACTAGCTTGTGTAGAACAGGGTGTGCTATAGTAAAAGCGCGACTGAAACCAAAAACGGGTTAACATTACTATTCAGTTAGTTATAATGCGGCGCTTTTGAACTTGGTTGGTGTCAAAAGTAGAATGGATGTCTCTGCAATCCTGTGCAATGCTCCGGCTCCCACGTTTCCTTTAGGACATTGATGAAGCAGCATCTCAGGAAGTGATCGGAGGGTTACAGGGTTCCACTCTAGCAGTAGTGAAGAACTAGACCCGATCTCGTGAACTGTCCCAATAAGTCTTTCCTATGATTGTATATACGTAAACTGAATCGTTTAAGTTAAAATGCTCACGCCCCCTGCATAGGGCAATTTCCGTCCTCTATTGCGATAAAGTCATGCAGTCCCCAGGTCATCTTTCATGTATACTTGTTTCACATATGAAACGTTTGCGAAACTGAGTAAGACTTATGACGCACACCGAGGACAGAAAACCTTTAGTCTTAAATCCGCCGGTAACAAAACGAGTAGAGGCCTGTGTCCGAAATGCGACCGCAAAGCATGCATGGATTGTTTGGCGGGACAGAACGGCCATATTTGGTTGTTACATGGACGTTATTCGGCCATTTTCTCGCCGTTCTGTCCAGCCAAACAATCCATGCATGCTTTACGGTCGCATTTCGGACACAGGCCTCTACTCGTTTTGTTACCGGCGAATTCTAAACAACGTACTCTTAAGTTGAGTCAGATTCTTCGCCGCTGTTAAATCGGTTCAATCCTCGTCCTGTTACCCTTCTTCCTGCTGGAAAAATAAATTTAAATACTCAGACCCTCTTTAGTTGAACTGTTAGTTACTTTACGAAGTTTCTGTTGTTGTTGTTGTTTATGAAAAGAGTACAGTCAAGTTTTGCGTAAAGTTCCTTGACTCAACAACAAACAGACAGATAGGCCATATTCGTATTATAATAGATCCACTGCTACGACCATAGAATGGAGGAAGCAACTAGATCACATCGACTTAAACCATGTGAAACTTCTTATTTTTCATACATGACGTAGAAATCACCATTAAACTTTTTTTCTGAAGTTAAAAAACAGTTGGCATGAAGAGGACTCGAACCCGGATCACCGGACTACCAAGCGGGAATCACATCCACCTAACCACCGATGTCACTCTGCCAAATTCTCGATTTTTTTGACTAGAAATCCTAACCCTAATATAAAAGCTAACCGCAAGCAATGTAAACTAATGTAGGCTAACCGAAGTGCTATTTAGGCAGCATCGCTCATCTGGTTTAGGCCGATGTTACTTGCTGTACAAAGAACTGAGTGATGCGTGGTGTAATATGTCATGGGCTGTCCATCTGGTTTAGGTCGATGTTATCTACTACTTTCCTAGAATGGAGGGTTATGCGGGGGAAGTATTTTCAGATGCAAATTATCTCCCCTCCAGAAGCCTCCATCACATGCTCGTTGACTCTTGCTCTCCATGCAACGCGAGCCCAGCTGAACTTACCCGGCCTTGGGTCCCAGTCTGTCTCACTGCCGCTTTCAAGTTGGGCTCGCTGCCAAGGCCGACTCCCTCCTAACTGTGGGGAAACATCTCCGTTATAATTGACCTCCGTCTAAATTAAAGGAAATAGCAATAAAGAATTTACGATAAGAGCTCATAAGTGTAGAACGCCAATACAAAATCAACCAGCGAACTTACAACTTTTATTACAAGTAATAATGAATAAATTGTCCCTAAATCTTGAATAAATGGTCCCTAAATTTTACACTTTACGAACAACACATCACTCCTGTAGGGCCACACCACACCTAACGATCACTGACAACGATAACTCATGCTTCGACACCACAATAAGAAGTTACAATACCCCGAAGATAAACTCAACCCGCGGCTCATTAGGGCAAAGAAAAAAGAAACGACTTTGGATCAAATATTCGTGAGAGAGTCCGTATAAGCTATTTCATGGATTCTGGCCTTTCAAAGGGGAGAAAGAGAGTATACATTACATACAAACAACATTACATCATTATCGGATGAATATCCGTCGAACTTCCAAGAACGCTGTTGTCTTCCTGAGTACACCAGGTCACTACGGCTCGAGGAAGCCGTTGGAGGTCTAGAACTATCGCGATGGTCATCGGTGAACGAGCCACCCCTGGGACATAAAAGAAAAAAAAAGCTTAAGATTAAAAGCTAGCGAGGTACAAAATGATGTATAAGTTCCATGCAAATAACCTGCTTTAAAAACGTTTTGAGTTGAGAAGGACTTGATAACTCAGTTTCTCAAAACTACGTGCTACCGCATCGTTTGTTGTAGAGATGCACACGCCAGACGCCTCTTTGCGTGTACATCAACCAAGCTGATCGCAGGGCTGACGCTAGCTACCGCAAGCAGTTTTGATAACACAATATTTCTACTTGACCACAAGTCAGTCTCTAAAAATTTAAATTTGAACATATACACCATAAGTTGATTAACTCGTCTCTTATCAGTCCCTTAACGTTAAAGATGAGTCCACTGATACCTGAACATGTGTTTCCCTTTCAATGGCGTTCTATCTGCGCTTTGCCACATGTGCTGTTGACCTTTGCGTGGACTGGAATCACCTATATGTAAAATTTAAGTAAACTTTTTACAGCGCTAAAACTGAACAGAGCAACTGTAGGTACAAGTTTGATGCATTGGTTGTGTTTTTAAAAGAAACCTCCACTCTCAAGTTCACGTTGTCTTTAAACAGAATTCCTTAGTTCCAAAAATGAAAATAGCATCGCTCACAAATTTGCTGTGCGCCGCCATTTTGAATTTAATGACGCCATACGATGGTGGCGATTATAAGAAAGACGAAACAATTTTGAGCAATCTTATGACGTCATAAGACCGACAACACTTTCAGCCATTTTTTTCTTAGAAAGGAGTTTCCCGCAAAGTAATCTCTCCAATTATATTTTTTAGAAACGTATTTGTAATACTTACTTTCCGAGTCAAATCCTGAAGGCCAGGACAAGCGAGGTCTGCCCAGTTCGGTCTGAAAAAGCGATAAATTAAGAAAATTAACTATAAATTTGTGCAAATGCTGATATCAGAACGAAAATGATATGAGGCCGTACCGTACTGCCAACTTGAGACACACTTTCAAGGTTCTCATCGACTGTAAAAACGAAAACAAAGATCGGTATAGTAGGAATGATAATGACGCAGGTGAGCTAGAGCAACGCCATCACTCCAAGTAAAAAGATATTGCAAAAATGTCGTCTGGACACTAATATCCTTTATGCTGATAAAAATCTCTTAAAGTCGTTTGACTGAACTCTCCGTGAATCAAGAACTTTGCAAATTATATGACTGGTTTAAATTGAAGAAGTGATCCTCGCACTTTCTGGACAATTTAAGCAATTGTCTCATATATGCACTTGAAAAAGTCAAGTGACTTCAACGGGATTCGAACCCTTGCTTAAATTGTCCAGAAAGTGCGAGGATCACTTCTTCAATTCAATTCTAATCCGCACTTCACAATCATTTCATTCATCTTTTCTTTCACGGGAAAACACGCATGAGCCCAACAAATTGACCTGCTCTCAACTGTGTGGCTTCATAGCTCGGTTGGTAAGAGCACTGCACCGGCATCGCAGAGGTCGTGGGTTCGAATCCCGTTGAAGGCACTTGAATTTTTCAAGTGCATATATGAGACAATTGCTTAAATTGTCCAGAAAGTGCGAGGATCACTTCTTCAATTCATTTCTAACCTGCACTTCACAATCATTTCATTCATGATTGGCTTAGTTATGAATGTGTTTTCCTTCCTTTTTAGTTAATCTTTGCGACTAGTTACTCTGCAATGTCTCGATCAATTCCAAGGGCGCCCATTCCTTCTCCCGGGGCAAACCCCCGGGTATTTGACCTGTTAGAAAAAATTTTGGTCCAATTCCCCACGATGTTGCCAGTTATTACAGTCAAATACCCATCGGAAAGGCCTTCGCAAAGTGTCAAGTTGTGCTGTCAACGCTTTTCGAGTCTCTTTGTCACCGCTCCAAACTCTTAAAAAAGGCATTCTTTTCAGCAACTTGTCGCCCATCTCGCTAATCAAATGCCCGACCAGGCGGGCTTCGTCTTGCATCATATTCCCCACCATACGGAGCCAAGCTCGTATGGGGGGTTAGCCCGGGGGTGGGGGGAGGGGATGGGCGCCTTTGCTAACTGCGGACAAGCCCAATTTTGTAGCTTTATGTTGAAAACAATAAAGTGTATATAATGTACGTAAATTATGCGTGTATGAACAAGGTTACGAATAACTTTCCGCCATTGACAAAAATGTTGTATTTCGACGACTTTATTTAATAGGTACGCACTTCTTTATCATTTTAGTGCATAATTGTCTATGATTCTTTTACTTAATATTGATTCTTAATCACTGGAATCCGCCTTTTAACACTTAGTTAACAAACGTTTACGCCTTAGAGATAACCACTAATGACCTTGAAACAGTAGTCAAGAGATTATATTGAAAAACACTGCACTACGTTTCGGCAAAAGGTTTTTAACTTTTAATTAAGCATTTTCGCGCACAAAAGCCTTTTAATCTTTTCGCTGTCACCGAATGTCATTACATGCATTAAACCAAAATATTGTAAATTAATAAAAAGACGTCATGGTTTGGCTGCAAATGGACTTAAAAGCCTATTAATTCCAGTTCCCGGTATTGAAACAGAATGCGTCTGCAAGCCAGAAAATCAAATAGCAAAAGGATGCATATAGAAAATAGGCGATATAAACGAATTGCATAACGTCGTTTCGATAACTCCTTCGCTTGAAAGAAGTGGCAAAAAAGCGGCAAAGCTATACAAAAGAAAAAGCCAGTAATTTTTAACCAGGTGTGTGTGATTCCCTTCAAACCCCTTGCTGGGATTAATTAACTCTGTGGCTACGCCGGTTCGTTAGTTTTACGTGTCCAGAAACTGTTTGCAAAGTTAGCCACTTTCTTCTCTATTCTAAGTACCTTTTATTTGGTAATAAACTGGCCGCCTTTCGGTTTGTAATTAAAGCATATTATTTTTCTATTTTTTGTAAAAAGTTAGTGAAACTTTCAAAAGAACGTTTTCTGAGGGCGGCATGGAAGTGTACCAAAATGGAAACTACAAGGGCGGCACGACTTTCTCGTTACACCCATTGTTTTGTGGCGTTGCCGTTGCTGTTTCCACCGGCTTAAACGACACAGGGTTAAGTCGTTCATGAAAGTAACCTTGCCAACAGTAAACTGAATACAGTTCATGTTCGAAATGAATAAAGTGTCTATCTTTCGCCTCAGATCTCAGAAACGCGGTATACTCTCTTCAGTGTGCTTCTCATAATTCGGCGAATCTCTCGATATCGCCAGTAGTACACCAGAGGATTTATCGAAGAATTAAGAGGAATCAACGAGAATGTGCCGTAATATCCCATCCAAAGAGAGGCCCGTGAGTCGACTGTTGACAATAATAGTTCGGTCAAGAAGAATGGAAAATAACATACCAAGAAAATTGGCAAGAAATACCAAGAATTCAAGGCAGACTTTCTTTCTCGGAGAAGCGCCATTGCTTGGGGATTTTGTCGCTGAAATTGGTTTTGAATTTGATTTTGATGATATCTTGCCAGTCTGTAAATGCGATAGTATGCTACCAATGTCAACGCAAACCCTCCCGAAAAAATAGGCGTGGATATCACAAGATTGCTGCCGGGAAGAAAAATGAATAGAGAAGCAGCGACGCCACTTACAAGCCATACGACTACCAAGGCCATTGCGATACGCTTTGGCGTAACAAGTTCGCTGTATCTTAGATGGAGAGAAAAACAGCGAGAAGTCTGTCAATAGCAATGACGGTTAAATTCATGAACGTTGCGCAACTGAGAAAAAATAACGAGAAATTAAAAACATTTAAAGTTATGGGACAGAGTAAATCCAGATCATAGTTTCGATTCGTGGCCATCGTTAATACTACCATGAACATTAATTGAGCGAACAATCCCACAGCAAGATCAGAGTATGCAAGACTCAGGAATAACTTTCTCATATTCGCGGGTAGCGAAGAGGTTTTCCACAGGGTGTTTATAACCAGAGTATTTCTAAATGTTGCAACGGGAGAAAAAAACAAAGCTTAACACACACAATGAGAGCAGGAAAGTTCTGTCAGAGTGGACAATTTGAGCAATTCCTCTCATGTAGTAACTGCAGAAATGTTCGGCCATGGTAACTTGAACAAAGCTATTTACCTCTAGCACCTCCTCCACGGCCTTATAGTCTCCTCTATTTGCAATGCAATTATTATAAATGAAAGCATTTATCGCGTTTCAGCGGGAGTCACCCAAAACTTACAGTCATTCCTTCAGGTTGTACCTGCAATACGTCAACGGACACAAACGCCACCGTTTTGAAAGACGATTTGAAGTAATTGTTATTGAAATGAGTTTCCTATTTTCGTGTCTATCGTAGTTAACAGATACTACGAAAAGTTTCCTCTTTGTGCTGTAGTATTTCAAGAAATTTATTACATTATTTTTCTTCACATTTCTGAACGCGTTATCACGTGCTTATAATTTAAGCAGTGCCGCCAGATAGCAACTATAGTACACTAGGATATTCTGGATATTTCGACCCATCGCAGAAGTTATTCAAGCGCTTTTCAATTGAAACAGTACTTTCAACAAATGATTGAAACAGTACTTTCAATTGATTATTGTAAAATGATAAAAGTTTCGGCTAGAGATAGACCTAAAAGCCTCTTCTCGGTCTATGGCCGATATTGCATTGAAATCAAAACTTCCAAATAAGTACCTCGAACCTTGAGCGGCTTCTGTATTCTTTTAGGTGTCACACGACGATATTACTTTGAAATGTTCAACAGAATATCGCAAATCTATAAAAGAAGACCGGTTTTTTACTAAATGAGATTTTAAGCCCCTCAGTTTCTGTTCGACTGGGCGATGTTGCATTGAAAAGACACATTGGGAAAAGTTACGTTTAAACTCCGCGGAAAGTTCAAAGGCTTTTGAACACAAGATGAAATTCTATCTCACCGTGAAACAAAACTGACAAAAACCTAAGATTGGCCAAACATCAGTAATATTTTAGCCTTTGACGTTCAATACTTTAAAGGCCTACACTACGTCTTTAAAACGTCCGTCAATGAGGTTTTAGCTGTTTCTTTAATTTACCTCGTTCAAAAGCTGTGGCTCTGTGCCGGTATGTAGACAAATCATCATCACACACTGATGAACTCAAATACACCATTCATGAAAGTTTTTAACTTGCCAACGACAAATTTAATAAAAATATCTTTCGCCTCAAATCTCAGAAACGCGGAATATTTTCTTTAGTGTGCTTTTCATAATTTGGCGAATCTCTCGATATCGCCAGCAGTATACCAATGGATTTATCGAAGAATTAAAGAGAACCAACGAGAAGGTGCAGTAATATCCCATCCAAACAGAGGCCTGTGAGCCAATCGTTAACACTACTATTCCAGCACAAGCAAAGGGAACATAACACGCCATAAAAATTGCATGGAAATACAAAGAATTGAAGGCAGACTTTCTTTCTCGGAGAACCTCACTCGCTTGAGGATTTTGCAGTCGAGACAGATTTTGGATTTGATTTTGAAGATGCGTTGCCACTCTGTAAATACGAAAGTAAGCTATCGATGTCAACACGAATCCTCCAGAAAAAATGGGCGTAGCCACGAAAAGATTGGCGCTTGGAAGAGAAAGGAATAAAGAAGCAGCGACGCCACTTACAAGCCATACGACTACCAAGGCCATTGCGATACGCGTTGGCGTAACAAGTTCGCTGTATCTTAGATGGAGAGAAACAGCGAGAAGTCTGTCAACAGCAATGACGGTTAAATTCATGAACGTTGCGCAACTGAGAAAAAATAACGAGAAATTAAAAACATTTAAAGTTATGGGACAGAGTAAATCCAGATCATAGTTTCGATTCGTGGCCATCGTTAACACAACCGCGAACATTAATTGAGCGAACGATCCCACAGCAAGATCAGAGAATGCAAGACTCAGAAACAGCTTTCTCATATTCGCGGGTAGCGACGAGGCTTTCCACAGGGCGTTCATAACCAGAGCATTTCCAAATGTTGCAACGGGAGAAAAAATAAAGTTTAACACACACAATGAGAGCAGGCAAGTTCTGTCAAAGTGAACAATTTGAGCAATTCCCCTCATATAGTAACTGCAGAACTGTTCGGCCATGGTTATTACAACAAGGTGGCTAGTCTGTCCGAGGTTGGATTAATATGATTCACCTCCACCACCTTGTAGTCCAATTCGGAATGTGATTGCTGTCACCTCTATAAACAATGCAATGAATACAAATGACTGCATTTGTCAAGTGCAGCGGTACAATTTATGAATAAAAAGAGAACCTACTAACATTGTTAACACTCAACCTGTTATTGGCTAAGAGTAACCTCAAAAAGAAAATGCCTACTTCACAGTGCTTGGGAAAACAACACGGAACCAATATTTAGCTGACTCGTCACCAGTCGTCTCCACAGCGCGCGGAGCGCGGGACCGTGTCTGGGCGCGAGGTGTCATGAGTAGACCGCGTGCATTATAGACACGACTGGAGACAAGTTAAGATCTTTGTTTTCCCAGTCACAAAAAAGAAACTTTCATAGGATCCAATACTGAGACAGAAAGATACGGAAACGAGATACCCGCTTATTATTATATATTTTTTTTGGTAGCGTTTAACCTTCGATATCAAATGTTTCAGCCTCCAGCTCCCCATATTTCCCGTTCCCAAGTTTCGATTGCAAATTTTTTTGGTCCCTGTTGAGTGCATGCGCAAGTTAGTCATCCTACCTTCGCTTGCCGAGTAAACGCTCCCAGCTGCAAACATGCAAAGAAAAAAAAGAAAAACTCTTTTGATTGACCAGAGTCAGTACATATTTTTCTGCATTGGGTTAATGAAAAACCATTAAAAAACCGGCTACTGCTGGGCATTAATTTGAATCGAGGAGGACTGTAAAAAGGCAAGTTATCAACTTCGTTCGATTCCCAGGGAATTTCCACGCTGACGGCAGGGTGGGCAGTGAAAAGCTCTGGGAATGAGGTTGGTAAGTTACCAATCAAGCCGGAGGTTGGGGGTGGGGAGGGGTGGGTTCACCCTGCTCAAGCCTAGCCCCTGCTTTGGTTGCTTCACCCTTCTTGGGTGGGATATGCAGCCATCGCAGGGTTACCCCAGCAGTTGCTTGTAACTAATTTTGTGACCTCTTTTTTCAATTATAACAGCAAGATTTACAGTGGTGGTTTCACTATAACAACTACATATATTGCACTCTCGCTTGAAGGCAACAAGAAGGGTTATGGCCAACTTGGTACCAAGCACCTCATTGGTTACCTATCATTTGATATCAAACATTTGCTCATAACAAGAGCCATGGAGGCAAGAGAAAATCTGAGGCAAAAGTTCTTGTGGAAGGAAACTGAGGATGGCTGCACATATACCTTCAGACTTTTGATCACTTGGTTGGCCAGTCATAATTCTGAAACAAAAAAAAAAAAAAGAATAGCAGATTTTGTAGAAACCTTACAAGCAGGTGTTCCAAAGATTTTGGCCTGTTTATAGGGGAAACCCTATTTTGCATGGTCTCACTGCATAATGCACTAGCATGTTTTAATGTCTTCTGTTGTTTAATACAGATGAAGAAAAAGGATGGAAAGGAACTGCGACTTTTATTGAACAGATAGCCAAAAATAATCTTTAAAAACGCAACATACTTGGCACATCTGGCACATATGCTGACCCGTATTGACTCTGCTGTCGAGGAGCCTTGTTTTATGGACTAAAGGCAAATGACAAAGGTCACAAAGTCCATCAGTGTGATCAAAAGCAGACTAGAAGTCTTATGATAAATGCTATGAAGTACATGTATACCAACTGCTCATTCTGACAGCCATTTTGCAAGCTCTGAGTATGGTGAAGCCATTTGCGGAAACGTACAGATATGTCCAGAAATGCAACTAATAAGATGCACGCCGATTTTGATAAGTGTCATGAAGTGTCCGCTTGCTCTTCTTCACAACTTCAACATCACTTGTGTCCAGAAATACCAGCAATAAACGTCACAAAGTGTTCCCCAAACTGTGCTTTTCAATAACCCTAACGCAAACTCTAACCTTATTGTTAGAAATAGGCACTAGATGCTTAGACTTAACGGGACACTTCATGACAGATATCAAAATTGAGCACGCATCTAATTACTTGTTACACTATATATTATATTATACATTATATTCTCTGAGCTAAGATTCAGTTATCACCTGAGTCCAGAATTTCAAAGATAATTTACATGGGTTACAATAAACATTCAGAACCCTCCAAATTCAACCAAGTTGCATTCCAGTCTGATTTAATGAAGGAAAACAAAGCAGTACATGTACCTTGGACAGCTTTGCTCCAGTTCTGTTTAGCTTGGACACACCTTCAGATTCCAACTCATCAGCGTTCTCTGTAAGAAAAACCACCAGCAATAAGCACATTGTTGAGGTGGGGGACTTGAAATTAGGGCGGAGGGGGTGCATGAAATATTAAAGAGGCAATATTATAAAAGAAATAAGCCAGTGTGTGTACCAGACTTCAGTCAGGTGCCATCCTATTAGAGATATCATTAATTGCTACTTGTTTTGGGGGTGAAATGCCGTTTCCATTTTTTTTTTCAGATTTGTGTTGACCGGGCCTTGGACATCTCTTTTCATGCAACTGAGAAGGTTCCTATGAAAAGATCCTGAAGATAAACCAGATGTACTTACCTAACAATTCCGTGCCATTATCATGTATATCTTCACCATCAGAATTCATGCCATTAACATCAGTAACAGTTCTGGTTGGACTCTTGTTAAACAGGAGTTCTTGGAGTTGTCGCCGATGCTCCTCTGCAGCATGCCGTGCATTTTGCTTCCGGGATCTAATGGACCTGCAATAAGAACCACTTGTCACAAAAATTCATTGCCTTATGAATTCACTCGTAAATTCTGCATGTTTTTTTCTCCTTTCCGGCACAGTTTGGAACTCATGCACAAGTTTTAATGTACATACCGGAGGAAAATCTGAGTACGGAACAACAAGTAAGACTATTACTCTGGTTTTTGCATTTTCAACAATGGTTAAATTTCTTAATACCAGAAACTAGATTTAAAGAAACAAAATAAAGTTTTAAATTATAAGGTCAATTTAATTAACAGTTCCAGACAAAAAGAAACTATGCACCACTAGGTACTTACTACACTCGTCTGGAAGGAATTAAGTATTCTCTATTTCAATATAATTATACTAACTCATGTGAAACCACTGAAGATGAGTCATTTTCTTCTGGTCTTGAATCCTTCCCCACATAAAACTCTTCTTCCAGGTTGTCATCAGCGTGGCTCGGTGGACCAGTGCTGGAACCTCGTCTCTTGTAAATTACAGTTCTTTCAGCTGGCGCATCCTGTTGAAAATATGTATGTGCTCTGTTAAGTAGAACAGGTTTTGAGACCAATGTTAGTCAACTAGCCAAAGAATAGTAAAAAAATCGGTTTGAGCCGGTGATTCTTGAGCTACCAATATGATTGGCTAGGGTTACCCAAGGGTTCAAAGCTATCAAAAGACAGGAGATATTCTTATCCTCACCATATCAGTATCCCTTCCCCAAGATGATGCTAAAAGAGAAGGAAAAAAAAAGAAAAGGAAATCAGCATTGTAATATCATGATTGTCAAATTTCCTTTGTTAGAAGTCTAATGACTCAGGGACTATAAGTTTACAACTCCTCTTACAGCACCAATACCAGAAGAACTAAAATCAACTTGCTTGGATTGATAAGGTAAATTGGCAACCACTAGGAAACCAAGACATGCACTTTTTAACTTGTTAACTTTATCATTACTGATCTACCTGGATGATGCCAAATTTAACCCTTTAACTCCCAGTAGTGCCACTTACAGATTTTACTCTGTCTAACGCCAGACGATTTTACTCGTCACTGGGGCACCCCTTGGGGCTGAAAGGGTTAATTAAGAGCTTCTTTCCTCACCAATGCAGCACAGTTTCTTTGGATTCATTACTTGAAGGACTGTAAACACCAAAGCTCAAAGGTTACCTAATTCATTGTACTACTCACTTCCTTGGTATTCCTGCAAGTATTCATCAGCTGTCTTGGTTGGCCTGTGTTGCATGCTGAACCACTCATCAAAGTTGTGTGAAGGAACTGAGGTCTTGTGATTCCATGGAGGTCGTTCATTGTTATTTTGAGTGTGCACTGTATTTTGCAACCAAACGAAACAGAAATTAAAACCAATTGAAGAATGAAAGCAAGATCGATGTTTGGAGAATTCAAGCCATTTAACTTTCATCGAAATATATGTACCCAACCTGTTTGTGTCTGAGGCCTCAAATTATCCTTGTCTCCAACACTCTTGCCGGCTGACTTGCTTCCAGTTAGCCATGGTCGAGGATACTCTCTACCAGCTTTGGAAGTACTGCTGGGTCGGTGCAAGTCTGGGCCTGCCCAAGACTTAGCTAATGCACTTCTTCCTAAGAAAGTTAAGAAAGATACCCATACAATGTAGCTGATAGCATTACAGTGACTTGATACATAGTGTAGTACATGGCAATCAAAGCAGTTCTAAGCTACGCAGGATTGTAAAGGTGATGTTACACAAGCTGATTTTTAACGTTGATTTTTGGTATAACATGGTGCACAGAGTGATTTTTAATGCAACATTTTGTTGCAGCAACATGCTGCAGGTTTTCGAAAGTGATTCAAAAACAAGCAACAATGTTGCCCAAATTTTGTTGGTGTTGGTGCGTGTAACACCCCCCGCTGCTGACTTTTAATACAACATTGTCCCAGAATGCACCACGGAGAACCGAAACTCATTATCTGCCATATTTCTCACCCGGGATTTTTCGAGCAGGAGCCTGGGCTCAAATGTTCCAAACAATGTTGCACTAAAATTTGTCTCGTGTAACATGGATTAAAAATCGGCATTAAAAATCAGCGTTGAAAATCAGCTCGTGTAACATCACCTTAAGTCGTGTGCACAACATCTGTCAGTACACGTACCAGTGCTTATAGATCGTTTTCACATGATGTCATGGCGGCCATATTGGTGTACCTAAACAAAGAAACAGCAGCCATTTTATTGTTCCAAAACAATCCTCAGGGAACTGAATGCCATTCTTATGCAAATATTTTCTTTGTTTCAGTAAATCAATATGGCCACTGTTCACATGAGTGAAAACGATCTATACCAAATTAGAACTACAATGTGAGGGGTTTGAATTGACAAAGGTACCAAAATGCATGTCAGGCGAAAATATGTCACCATTACAATTTTACAAGACCGGCAAGTAAATGAACCCTGGTCAATGGTCACTTACCTTCATCAAATGAATGCCGTGCAACTGAGGTCCCACTGAGTCCCATTGATTTTGTAAATTTTGTTGAGCCAGATGGTGGGAGTGTTGATCTAGGACCCTAAAAACAAAACACATACAAAAAAAAACAACAATAACAACAACAACAACAACTACATTTGCCTTGTTGTTTTTGCCATTAAGTCACAATTTAAGGATAGGATAATGCTTCTAGGCACTGGTAAACTGATTGCCATGTTATTCATGCCACACTGTTTCATGCTTATTCATTTCTTATTCATTTATTTTGTATTGGTACATTAATTAATTAGTTTGACATCCATGCATTGCATTCCTGGATCACGTGCTTGTTGAAGTCACATGTTAAATACACATATCTTGTTTAATGTGAACATTTCTGAACACTTCTGTGTATTTGTTTGTTTCACAATTTCTTTACCTTAGAGCTTCCATCAGAGGACATCTTTTTCAAGACTTTTATCAAATAAGCAATCGGCTCTTCGGGAGTGTCCTTTATAACTTTTGCCATTAGATCCTTCAAAATAACAACTTTTCAAAATAAATCTAACATTCTTAATTAATCAAGTGAAGCTATGATCCTCGCAGCTATGAACGCAATTTTAGCAATTGCCCAGAGAAGCCTGAAAAAATTCAGGACTTCAACGGGGTCTCAACCCGTAACCTCGCCATGCCGGTGCAACGCTCTAACCAACTGAGCTATGAAGCCACTGATGTTGGGAGCTGGTCATTTGTGGTTCAAATGCTCCCGTGATGAATCAATCAAGGAAATGATAAATGAAATGAATCATATGTTGAACTGCGGATATGACATCAAGCGAAGCTATCATCCTCACAGTTATGATCACTTGATTTCACATCTGCAGTTCAACGTATGATTCATTTTGTTGATTCTTAATTAAGCAGGATCTTATTCACTTTGCTACCAAGACCAGCCATGGCTGTCATGATTACTTCTATACGAAACCCTACTTTTTATGAAATGAAACATTCCGGTATCATGGCCTGGGCCACCCAGACCTTCCTTAGACCTTTCACTGAGGAGTGCCTCCCCCGGATTTGAGATCTGAGGACGTGTCATGAATAAGGCATCGTTCACACTTGGTACCCGAGTACCGTACCCGGGCATGGTGCCTGACGGGCACCAGTGTGAACACGACTTTTTGCAAGTACCCATGGCAATAATTGGGCACGGTGCTCAGGCACGGGTACAAGGTCAAGACATTGTACTCGGGCATTGAATTGGGCACTGGCACAAGTCTACACACGATTCTGGCGAGTGCCCAAGAACTCTACCTACAAACCTCTGCTCCTGACAAGGTACTGGGCACCGAATGTGAACACGCATTCAAAACTGGGCACTGAAGTCTGAACAACGCACAGTTTCGTACCGGTGCCCGGGCACAGTGCTCGGGTACCAAGTGAACGACACCTAAGCAGTTACCAGGAGGACAAATCGGGTTCTCTAAATTTGTTCATTTCTTTTCAACTAGACGATTATTAAAGAGAACATTCAGAAAACATTTGCTCAAAGATGTTACAGCTTTACTTAAGAGAAGCTAAATTTCCTATCACTTGATAGAAACGGGTAAACACTACAAAGTTTGTACCCTTAGCATTGATTGGCCGTATATAAGCTTAGGTCTAATTTGCAATATCGAAGATCTTTAACATTCTCCTGACCTCCGATCGACAAATAGTTACCTCAAATAATGCTCCAATGCGGTGCCTTTCCAAATAAGATTGAACTTGTTTTGTTGCCATCTCTGACTCCAAAATATCACGTACACAACAACAAAAAATGTTTGTTATGAACAGCGACTCCTTGCCGCCATTTTCTATTTCCCAGGCAACCTATCCCAGGTCTCCCAGGTTTTCTAGCGGTCTACAAATCGTCGTCAACACCGAATCAGCGGGACACATTCGGGGACCATACATCACACACTAGTGAGGTAACTTGTGGTATGGTGTATGTTGGTGATACAAGAATCAATACCTGAGGGAATTCGAAATGTTCTCTGCCAGACGTGTAATCAGTTCTTTTGCACGAAGGGGAACTTCTGCAGCTCTTCGAGCAAGTATCTACAAGGTGCAATCGCTGATTCAGAGACGAACAGTCGCGATTTGGTGTGCGAGGTAAGTTTGTGTTCCAGTTGCGGCGATACCGCACCACGAGCCGATCGATCAATCGTTCTAGATTGCAAATATTAGCTGGTGTAAACTTTGAAAGTGTATAATTTCTCAGAAGCTTACGCTGTAAATTACCTTTGGGTAATCTGATTTATGCTCAATTTTCTTGATTTATTCTCACCTATTGCATGTAAGCTTACATAGGTACTATACCGTACTATGTCAGTAGCATTTAACTTAATTCAATTTATATTTAGTGCAGATGGAACGTCACTTGTGCTTAAAATTGAGCTGTGCAGCCCAGAGTTGGGTAAAGTTTAATTCCTCCGGGAATATCCCACGGATCATATATATATATATATATATATATATAAATATCTTAAGAGGAAAAAGAACGCAACTCTTTTCCTCTTAAGATATTTAATGCAACTCTTTTCCTCTTATTATTTAACGCAACTCTTTTCCTCTTAAGATATTTATTCCGCTCTACTTCAACGTATTGAGCACTGTTCCACGAGAAAATCGACTTACAGACTCCCTATATATATATATATATATATATATATATATATATATATATATATA
>BLFK01000484.1:417068-437658 GCA_014634185.1 Astreopora myriophthalma
CTGAAGTAAATAAGACGTAAGGCCCGTTTTTGTAGAGTTACGATCTTTCTTTGAAATGTCTTTGTTTTTGTTCGTTCGTTCGTCGTATCATTGTGTAACCCCGTTAGTTGGTTAATGACAAAGAATTGGCTATCGCAGTTCTTTGTTTCCTGCTGAAGAGGTACGATTAAACATTCTTCCAGACGTTCAAGTAGTTTGTCCGGTCCAGTGAAAATGTATTGGCATGGGACGTTTTTTACTGCACGGGGTGAATCCCATTTATCTGACGAGCTGTGCAAGGTGATTTCAAAAGCCCAGTCGCTGTATATTAAACAACGACTCGCGAAAGCCTTCCAGAAGAACGTTACAGACTATTTTAAGGCTTGAATGATTAGAATGATTACAGGACGTAAAGATTAAGAAAGTTACTCCAGTTACTGTTCGCTCCACTTGTAGACTAAGGAAAGACGTTTTTCAGAACTGTACTTTTATTATTACCTTTTTAGGTGAAGCATTGCCTTGTACGTAGTTCCTTTAGTTTCAAATAACCGATTCGTATAAAGTATGCACTGTAACTGAGATGTACAAATCAATGTGTCTGAATATTAGTCAGTTTAGATAGACTGGGCCTATTTTTCGTTACTGAACACTTAAAACTGTCAGTGGAGTCTTAAAAATGATGCAATCTTGGTGACCTCTATAATACGGACACCTCTCTAATGCGGACACTTTGGTCTGTCCCTTTAGTGTCCGCATTAGAGAGGTTCAACTGTACTACAATGACTTTTGGCATATGCCAGACTTTTGCAATTTCATCTTTCAATAGTTGGTATTTCTCTAACTTCTCAAGTTCCTTATCTTTCACCCTGTCATCACCTGGGATGGCGACATCAATTATGACAACCTCTCTCTCCTTCTTATCAACAAAGACAATGTCTGGTCTTCTTGCCTCGATTTTCCGATCACACTGTGAATCCCACAGTATTTTGAAATGTTCACTTTCCACCACTTCCTCAGGCTTCTGTTCATACCAGCTATTAGCTCTTTCTAATGCACATTTACCACAAAGTTGCCAATGGATATACCGCGCCACGTTATCGTGCCTCCCTTTATATTCTGTCTGTGCCAGTTTACCAGTTCTCCCTTACTTCCGCATATTCTACATAAAGGGAATTCTGCTGTGCGATCAATATGAAATCTCACATAATTTGTTCTCAAGGCTTGTTCCTGGGCGCTATATATCAGGGCCTCAGTACATCCTTTCAAATCTCCTTTTGCAATCCACTGCCAAGTTCTATCCCAGTCAATACCTTCCTTTTCTCTCGCATACTGCCCATGCATTCTTTTCTGCTTCCATTCATTCTCCGTCTCCTTTGCTTCATTTACTTTGTACTGCTTTGGGTCCACAGCCTCTGAGATGTTGACTACATTGCTATCTCCAACTTTCCTGAGTAATGCCTCTTCACTATTTCTCATTTACCACTTCAAGTTGTTTTATTATTATTATCATTATTATTAATTAATTAATTAATTAATAATAACAATAACGCCTGTTTTCCAGGTTACACTGGCTTGCAGACTTGAAGACTTGTAGACCTGGAGCCCTCCCTCAACCCTCCAGACACGCAACCCGCAACCCTCAACCCGCAACCCGCAACCCGCAAAACCTCAAGAAAATATTCCCGCCAAAATGGTCACGGGGTAACAGCAAACGTCGCCGACCATCATGGCGGCAAAAGATTCGGGAGAGTCAAGTAAACAGTTTCTTCTACATTCCTTCATTCTCTTTATTTTTCTCTTCGAGCGTAACTGACTTTCTCGTTTCTCTTTCCAATGCTTTCGTGAGGAACCCATCCTTCCTGCAGGGGACATTGTGGTCGTGGAGGAAAGGAAAATGTAAGCTTAAAGAGAGTCTTGAGTAGTTATGAGTCAAAGAGTCTATGATTCAATGAGTCAATGAGTCATGAGTCAATGAGTCAACGAGTTAGTGCAGTTACCCAAACCCATAAAATGAAAGCTAACCCTAACCCTAACCCTAATCACTGAAACGAGGGCTTAGGCTTAATCAATAAATTATTGCTGTATTGACTGTGGGTCTCATTGGCTCATGACTCAATGACTCATTTGACTCATAAAACATCCGTTCTCACGGTGGAGTGTTGTTTTCTCCATGTTTCGGCACAGAAATGTAAGTTACTTTCGGGTGTCGTTTTAGGTGATTTCCTTTTATGTTGATTCCTTTGTATTTTCTTTCTTTCCTTGTTTAGTTTTTACCGTTTTGACTGCGTTCGCATCGCTTAAATTGTGATATCGCAGCATCATCATTTCTTCATCATGTCGCAAGAAAGGTAAAATAAACGCGTGGAAAAAACTGTGTCGCCTCAACGTGATTGGCTTTGTCTTTACTTGGTTTTGGTTTTTTGACACTCAGTTGAAAGAACTTGTTTACAGCGTACACCTTGGAAATCAAAACTGATTAAGAAACGATTTCGTGCAGGTTACAAAAAATCGAACTGTACATTTTGCCATTTTATCATTTTTAGCAAATGCGCATGCGTAGACCTTCTAGACTCCAGTGCGTTCCATTGGTGCCAAGAATGTTTGCGTACCATATGGGAGACACGATTACTACATTTCTCAAACATACATTGCTCGAAATCATACTCCATACTGAGCGGAACCTGCGAGTACGAAAGGGATCTGTCACATAATTATGGTCTAAGGCCCTTCTCTCGGAAAGGCCCTGGGACGAGTTTATTTCGTTCTATAACCGAGGCCTTTCTCATCAACTACGTCCAACCAAGATGGCGGATTTGGGTACGACTGGTCTCGTCAAAGAAGTTGTCACTGTGAACGGGCTGCCAACGGTTGTATCAAAGCTTCTGCCGCGCAAAAATATTAACAAAGTAGTGATTGTTGTGATTCCCGGAAATCCTGGATTGGTTGAATTTTACGACGGTTTTGTTACGACTTTGTTCAGCTCTCTTCAGGGTCAACTGCCGGTTTATGCAATTTCCCATGCTGGTAAGAGATAAAATTAAATATTAGCTCATCGTTTTTGTGTGCCTGCCTATGTCTTTTAGCGTATGAAATGCCGATCCAAAAATAGCTCTCTCTACTCCTGTGTTGGCGCACGAACCCAGTGGTGAAAATGGACGCTCCTTCTCGAGAGCTCCTGCCAAGCCATAATTTTTTATGTCTGAGCTAGTGAATGATACTTAAGCGCATTACTGATCCCTAGAGCGTGTCGCCAATTTGGCTTGGCAAAAATACCGTTATTTTATCATGTTATTTACTTGGTCATTTTTTTTTCTTTGAGTTATTTTTTACCATAATTTTCTTCTATTCTTAGGCCATTCACCTACAGATGGTTATCCTGAAAACCCATTTTCGAAATCATGCCATGATAAAGATGCAGTAGAAGAAAGCAGTTTTCCCTTGACTCTCAATGAACAAATCATTCATAAGAATGAATTCCTCAATAGCCATATCCCTCCACACTCGAAAATAATTCTAATCGGACATTCCATTGGAGCGTACATAATACTTAACATTCTCAAGACTTGCTGCAGAGCTTCAGATATCACCAAAGCTATTCTGCTATTTCCAACAATTGAGCGAATGGCTGTTTCACCAAGTGGTAGATATGTGACACCCATGGTGAGTTATTTCAAGTGGGTTGCCCTGAGTGCGGTTGCAGTATTTTCAGTTTTACCCAAGTTTTTCAAACAGTTTCTAGTGAAGTGGTGGCTAAGTGACAGAAAAAATGTGACAGTAGACTTAGTAGAGTCAGTGCTCAAGCTTCTCACCCCTCAGTCAATAAATGGTGTTGTAACAATGGCTCGAGATGAAATGAAAGAAGTTGCCTCTCCTGATAATGAGGTAAATACCATACTGATGAAGTTATTGTTTCCTTTGTGAAGACCCCAAAAGTCTGATGTATGTGACCATTTGATTTTAGGAATCTTAGTTTTATTGCAAATTATATGCATTTGATATTTTTTTTAATGAAAACTTTATTTTTACTGAGCTGAAACCTTCAATATCAACAACCTGTAGCATGCTTGACTTTGAGTAGCAAAAATTGCACCTGTTTTTACATTCAGCATTTGTTTGTCAGAGACTCAGAGGCTATTCTGTGGTAGCTAATATTTCTAAGAGGAGTTTCAAACTCTTTTAAGTCTCCACAAGAGTTTGCATGGTGAGGAACTGGCACTAGTTATGCATGTGCAATGGAGATATTAGATATTAATGTGCACACTGTGATACATTTCCCTGATCTGTATCAATTAGAACAATGAAACATCTGCACAATTATCCTTTCTAGGGTACTTGAAAATTCAAGTGACCCTTGGTAACGCATAATTTTCCTTGGTCAGGTGATTGAAAAGAATTTAAAGAAGTTGATCCTCTACTATGGATCCACTGATCACTGGGCCCCAGTCTCCTATTATGAGGACATGAAAAAGAGGTTTCCCGATGGTGAGATCTATTTGTGCCAAAAGAACTTTGCTCATGCCTTTGTCCTGGAATCTTCCCATGAAGTAGCTGAAATGGTGTCGTTATGGATACAGGAGATGGCTGTTTAGCCACCTTAACCTTACAAATTGTAAATTTTTTAACCACCCCCGGGTTTTAAAGTGGGAAAAAAAATTACAAAATATGATTTAAAGCTATCTGAAAGATTGTTATTATTAGGGCACATAAAAGTATCATTCAGTTGCTGCATTGATAACATCCCCTCAGTAAACTACATAACAGCAGTGAATTTAAGCTCAAGTGCTTTTGGGGGACTGAACATTGTACTATGATGCGCCCCAAGAGTTTGGCCCACGGATCACTTATACCGACCCTAAGCATCAGCCCTCTGTGATCCATTAGATACCTGTCCCCGACAAGGCAGGGAAGGAGAGAAACTTTTAGTTCACAGCTCGGTACCATTGGAGTAGCTCTTGATTTGGAGTGATATATATATATATATTTGAGAGTATACCTTATTTTGAGTGGCAGATCCAGACCTAGAGTTGACAGGGGGCACTCCCCAAGACCTTTTTTTTTTCCCCTTTGACGTTTTTTTTTTTTTTTTCGTTTTTCTCTATTTTGAGGCAGCTTTATTATAACCAAAATATTTGGTCCAAAACGAGGGGATCCCCTCCCATGGATCCGCCACTGATTTTTTCATGTGGTACGTACACGGGGTTTAAGCAAGCGGGCCGGTTTGCCAAACATGACTGAATATCAGAAGAAGCAAAATTTCCTTCAAACATTCTTGTTACTATTGTCAGAAAGGTAATCACGAAACAGTTTTTTATTCGTTTCCTTATTCATTTGTTCATTTGCAGGGTGTTCATTAGGCATCGGAGATCGGAGAATTCTCCGCCAACTACGCAGAATTCTCCGGCTAAATTTTGATGGCATGGCCCCCTAGAGGGGACTGAGCTTCGCTCGCTCCCTCACCATCTCCTGTTACTTTACACTATTCTCCTGCTACTACGTTTCTTAATGAAAACCCTGCATTTGGATTGATTCAATGACCCGTAATAGACGCCCTGCTGAGTTTGCGTACATCGTTTTCGGCATGAACTAGAAATACGAGTGCTTCATCAAGACTTGGTGGAAAAATTTGCTGGCACAACTGACTTGTGTTAGATCGAGAGAAAATCCTTATTAGTTTGTGAGTTTGTTACTTTCTCGTGTGGACAAAGGCAGTCCTACAAAATGTGGCCAGAAAAGAGTAATTTCCTTTGAGTTATTTATACTTCCCATTTGTCTTTCTCTTGACGGCTAAACTAAGGCCTAGCACAGGGTCGTAACGAGGTATATGGGATCCGGGATCACAGCCTCGGGATCTGGGATCACAACCCCCGGGATCGGGATCAGCGGCGTTTTTCATTGGATCAAGGATCAGGCGTTCTGGATTAACAAAATTTTGCGGATCAGGGATCAAAATTCTCATCACTTTCGGAACCAGAGATCAAAAATTTGGGTAAAATTACGGGATCAGCGATGAAAAAATATACCTCGTTACGACCCTGATTTGTTTTTCTCTTGAGGGCTAAACTAAGGCCTAGCAGTTTAACTGATGTAAAAGTGATGTTTTTCACATCTTTCTGGTCAAATAGGGAAGGTAATGTACAATTAATTTTTATATTCTTGCTTCTCAGGGCTTCCAACGGAAATTAATCTTGCTTAAGAGCACAAAATTAAATTTTCTCGGTTTTCCTGCTGCGACAAAATTGTTTTCCGTTTTGGAGGGTTTGATTACCTGTCAGCTGTTGAATGGTCGTTTAAATTCATTGAAAGGAATACAACCTTTCGCTGGTTTCAAAATTGATTCTCGTCTTTTGATTGTAATAGAATAGAGTAAATTATTCAAATAGACAGCATAACATTTGTCAATAGAAATGAAGGTTTTTTTTTTTTTTCAAGTTTTTTTTTTTCGAATTCTGGTTTATCCGATACCTTGGTGTTTAACTCATGCCGTTTTCTTCAACCGTGCTCGTACTTATTTTTCAACCCCTTTGCCGACGTGGAATTACTAAAACAGTCAGTATTTACTCGGCCGGGGTGGAATTTACCTGCCAGCCTTGTCGGTTTAAAATTGAAACCTAATTTGCTAGCGTTGCTCGAGTGCAAAGTGCCTCCATCATAAACGTGTACTCCTATTTTATTGTAGCTTGGGAGGAAGCTCTTTTTAAATTGGCGTTTCGCGAGATTTATTGCCTCACGAGTGGCATAATTGCCTCGGAGCAGCAAAGAATCTAGCGTTATTAAACTTCCATGAACTGTCAAATAACCGCTGTTGTTGGAAAATGTCAATAAAGGAAACCTTGGTCGTTTAAATTAGCTCCACGCGCCCACTTATTTTTTTTTTTTTTGGTTTGTTTTGTTTTTTTGGCGAAAAAAAAATGGAATGAAATTAAAGCAATGAACGCTGAACTATTTTTTTACTAGGCCAATCTGAGTGTTCTTCGAAAATGTACAGTTTAAGAACTATATGATGATTGTTTTCGAATAGAGGCAGTTTCTCGGTGAAACTGGGCTGGGTCTTGTGGATTTAGCAAGCATTTACGTGTAGTTAAAGTAGTCGGTTGATTTGTGTTTCATAATTCAGGTGTGAAAGTGAGGGAGTGCTTGCTAAACACAGCTGCCCTCGAACCACAATGCAGATAATATGTGCAAACTTGTCATATTGGCTTTGGTTATGCGCTGGACTAATCTCGTCTCCATTCTGAAAAACAACAGATCCTTCACGCAAAATTCATCCCCTTTTCACAAAGTATATGCCAAGACGGGGAAAGCATGTCGCTTATAAACGGAACAGAATCTTCTAGTTTTCAGGATTTCAAAAAGTATGCGATCGGAACCGTAGACGTCATTTTCGCAGTTCTTTATTCTTTGGTCTTGGCTATTGGTTTAACAGGAAACGGTCTTGTAATAACAGTGATTCGCAAAACTAGGAGTATGCATACAACGACAAATTTTCTTCTCGTCAACCTAGCCGTCAGCGATGTTATCATTTTACTGTGGTGCCCAAGAACGTACAGCTTCGTATTTTACCCAATACATCCCACAGGAATAACTGGCGATACCATTTGCAAGATGTTCACCGGTAATGCCATCATAAGTGTTGCAATTGCAAGCTCTGTGTTAACGCTCACGATTCTGGCCATAGAGCGCTACCACGCCTTAATGAAACCAATGCGCACAGAACTTCGACTAACGGTTGAACGTGTTAAATACGTTATCGCGTTCGTTTGGATCTTGGCGATTTTAATCAGCATTCCAGATTTTTCAGAAAACAACTACAGCGAGCGCTATGGTCGCTGCGTGTGTCCTTTCAGTTTAGAGACCGCTTCTTTGCTTCGACTTCATGTCATTTGCACTGTCACATTTCTTGGTTTTGTTCCATTTGTCATTCTCGCGTATTGTTATTTTCAGATAATCCGAGGCTTATTTTTTCAGAACACTGTGTGTTCGCAAGCTCCTTCCGGCAGCGGAGATCGTACGAAAAAGCGACTGGCTAAGCTTTTGATAAGCGTAACAGGGGCTTTTTACCTTCTTTATATTCCGTATGGGGCATTTATTTTGTACATCGCGCTGGAAGACCGTCACAAACTTGTCACTAACCAGGACGTTCTGTCACTTCTCTTACGCGTGTTTGAATTTCTTGTGACTTTGAGTTCTTGTTTGAACCCAGTTCTTTACGCGTTCCGTAGCTCAAATTATTGGGAAGGTTTCAAGAAGATTTTTACTGCACACAATACTGTCGAGGCGAAGAGAACAGTATCAACTGTCCACCGTGACACTCCCGCAGCCACGTTCTCAAGAGCGCTTTAGAAATGCACGACCTACTTACTTGAGGAAGACTACAACAGCTTTAATCAAATTAGCCATTAAAGTTAAACAATTGCTTTTCGCTCAAAACAAAAACCTTTTCTGGTTATTGAAAAGGATTGCTGCGGCTGCTTCGTCTGCAGGTCCTTAATTCTCACCTCGACTTCGCATTATTTCAGTCAGAGAGGTCTTCTTGGTTAAAGGCAGATGTTGCGGCCAGAAACTCAAAATTTAAGCTTCTGATTGGTTGATCGATTAAGCAATCACTGATCGCAGAGACTTTAGACTGACAAGTTAAACGTATGCTATGGTAACGTCCTAGCCAATCAAATTACTTCATGGAATTCCAAAAACAAAACAAACTTTATTTCTCTGCAATCTGTCTGTTCGCTATCTGTACAGTTGTCGCCAGCTGATTCTGTGTCTCGGCGAAGTATCCCACCTGTAAGAACAGAAACGTATTACTGCACTGGAAAATTCTTGAATATTAGTGTTTGGTTAGTGGAATACTAGAAATTTGCAGACCTCAGGGATGTGCCAAATCGTCAATACATCTTACGCCAAGTCATCAGATTATAGCTAACGGTTACTGAGTTATGTCGTGCGAAACGGTTAGCACTCTTTCACGGAGATCAAAAGGACCTTGGACACCTCCTGACAATTACATGACATAAAATGAACTCTTAACTTAAGATGAAAATTAAAGAAGAAAATGTTCAACCGTGTAAACGTGTCAAGCCCGGGTCGTCGTCTATTTTTTCTTGCCAATCACCACTAGACCTACGAGGCAAGCTGCTGAAAACACCTAATTTTTTAAAGTATTTAAATAGAGTTACCCATAACAATAACTGAAAGCTAACCGTCTCAAATCGGTGCTTAGACCTAAGACTGTAAGACCAGAAAAACCGTTTCTCGCCGAACGTGAGCTCTCTTCAGTCAGTTTTCTGTCTAATTTATGGGGTTCTTGATAACGGTACGCTTGTCTCATGGAAAATATTCGATGGAAAATATTGCGTTGTGTAATTGTCAAGAGGTGTCCAACGTTCTTTTGATCTGTGTGTCAATAGCCCATTGCAAAAACGTGAGAGGACTGGGATGAGTTTCTCGTATTGATTAGATTGAAAATCTAAACTTTTCAACTGAAATGTTATGGAATGAAGAGCTACCCAGCCAAGTTTGAGAGTTTTCGGCAGAAAATAGGCCAAATGGTAGACTTGCAAAAGTTGCAAAATTCCATACAAACCCTTATAATTTTGTGGCCTGTCTACCCAATCCATACAAACTCTCTATTTTAGGTGATATTGGAAGAGCTCCTATTTTACCATTTTCCCATTCTAAATACTTCTATTGTTGGTAAAGACTCTCAAGTTTCGGTGCTCTTTCATTTGAATGTCATAGTTTTTAAAAGAAATGAAAAAGAACCGTACTCTTTTCCAGTTCTCTCACGTTTTTGCAATGGGGTATGGCTCTAGTCAGTAAACAGCTACAAGATAGCCATTTAGTCAGTAAACTGTTAGAAAAAAATGGATTTAGTCGGTAAACAGCAACAAAGGAGATTAGTGAGTTAATTTATATGATTTTATGACTTTTATGAGCTGTAGATGGTCTCCCTTTGCAACGTAAGCCTTGGACTGGTAACTAAAACCGCAGGCAGAGCGCAGGCTGGGAGAATGTCACGAAATGACACCGAATAAGGGAAGTCACGCAATATCCAACAGGACACACAACACACGAAATAGAGGGAACAAGAAGTATCCAGAAGCGTTAGACGAGGTCAAAGTAAACTAAAATTTACATTTTTACCTCAAAAATTTTGTTATTTATACTAGAAAGTCTGCACCCTTTGGTCATTAAGTCCTCTTAAGTACCGCATACGCTAAAAAGTCGATCTTCTTTTACACGCTAGTCAGTTCACATTGTGTTGTTTATACGGTTACGATAGCCAAAAAACGTCTTTATACGTTAAACAGTTAGCCCCATTGACACCCTCAAACAGGGGATGGGAGAATGATTTTTGTGCTGAGAGAGTGAAACAAGAGAAACCAGTGAAAAACTACTTGTAGAAAGTCCAAAAACCTACAATTAACTTCACCCAGATATCACATTGGGGCGTGTCTAACTCTTCCGTATTAATGTGAAAAGCGAGTTGTGTCGCCACTTCGTCATTCCTTCTCCCACTATATATAACGGTTTTGCAGGTTTGTGATCTCCCGCATTTTAAACATATTGGAATAAAAAAGAGAAAACTTTTAACCATAGTGAGCCCCTGGTCGACGAAGAGCACACCCTTGAAACATCAGCTTTTGAAGACGCCATTTTGCCAATAAGGATTGAAAAAAAAAACAATAACAAACGCGCGTCCAAAGCATTTCCTTCGACTGAGAGTCTAATCAATTCCGAGTTCATCTCAGCCTCTTTTTTCAGACCAAGCCCAAGTGCGAATTCTTCCGCATGCAAATACGTTGTCTTTAACAAGTAATCATCCCAAAAAAATTCGCGCTTGGACTCGCTTCGAAAAAGAGGCTGAAGTGAATTCGGAAATAGCTCACTATCCTAATCAACTTCGCTGATACCGATCTTTTAAGGGACGCATCACCACAGTTTCTTTACAAACTCTCGCATTCGTTCGTTGTCAACTCATGCTTACCTAATCCTCTTCGTCTGATGAATGGCTTTCTTTGCGAGGTGCTGGGCGATGTGGTCCCCAGGGTCCTGGCATCGGACGGTATCCGGGCCACGGCATTGGCATCGGTGGCATGGGGGGCATATAGCCATATCCGCAGTAACAACGCTTTTTATACGGGATGTTCTGGTGTGGATCCCTAAAATATGAACCAAGTAATTCACGATTGGTGAGGTTTTCAATTGAGTGTCACAAGAGCGAATCAAAGTAATTCAGTTTTTGAGCCAATCGCAACAGACCGAATCAATCAAATTAACCAATCGGCACTCAATGCGAACATACGTGGCCAGCGATGATTGGCTTAAGTTTGCTTCTTCGACGGCTCAACTGAAAAATACGCCTTATTCCAAAATGGCCGCCATTTTAATACTCTTTTGTTTTTATCCAAATTAGCCCTTGTTGCCTCATCTTTAAGCCCAAAATTCAAAAGAATATTTTACCTTGAACGAGGCAAAAAGGGCTAATTTGAATAAAA
The DNA here is from genome assembly GCA_014634185.1 of Astreopora myriophthalma. NCBI lineage: Eukaryota > Metazoa > Cnidaria > Anthozoa > Scleractinia > Acroporidae > Astreopora > Astreopora myriophthalma. The sequence continues at coordinate 428,543 of BLFK01000484.1, forward strand.
ACAAAAGAATATTAAAATAGCAGCCATTTTGGAATAAGGCCTATGCTCCAGCCGCCGAAGCATAAAATTAAAGAGGCCTACCTGTTCCACACGAAAATACTCTAATTGGACTAGAGTTCAGTTTTCCTCGAGGTTTCGACACTTCAGCCGGACATGATTTTATCGTCATTAACGTGGTCAGAGCCATTTCACGGAGAAAAATAATCACCACAAAAAAAACTGCAGCTCTTTTGCCATAGTTTTCCAGTTACTTATTTTGTAAAACTTATTGTGAATACACTCATAATAAGAATATTATCCAGCGTGAACACCAAGGTTTTGTACGTCGGTTATAGTCATCAAAAAGTTCAGTTATTTGGACCAAACCGTATGTTAAGTATTTTTTGTGCAGGAGTACTAAAGTGGGTTGAAAGCAAAAAGAATTATATTTCTAAGTTATCCGTCATTTTGCCAGTTTAAAAACTAAAGACCTAGTTCACTTGAGAATTTTTCCATAAGAAACTGGATTACCTGTACAGTTCCATTCCAAGTTTTTCCAGGAGAGGTTTGCTTTCCGTGACACTAGCGTCGTTCTCATCTTCCACTGGAGCACTATGACTTAGAGAAATTACAGCAACAAAAATTGCAAGTCGTAGAAGAAATCCTCTCTCCATTGTAATAAAAAAGCTTCCCGCTCCAGCTCGGTGCAAAAGTATCCGCGAGTTTCAATTAAAAAAAATTTGCCCTTTTATCACCTAAAATCCTTGTTTATATAGCGCATTATTGAAGCATAAGACTAATATAAGTAATATCACCAAAACAAAGTTTCTAAAGAACATCTTCTTCCATTGCAGTAATATCCCGTTTTAATTATAAGATCAATACTTCAATACAGATACCTGTCGCAGGAATGACATTCTCTCATGCTATAGTTTTTGACGCGATTTTCACAACGTTACCGAACTCAGTTTGACAAAAGCACCCCTGGGCTGCATTCACTGTATTATAACCAGGATTCTACACTCGGCTTAATCAAACGGGACTTTGATCCACACATTTTACTGTAATTTCACATGTTGAGACTAGGAAATATTGTTCATTGAAGCAGGGAATTGATTATGTCAGAAGAGTCTCTTCGAATCAGAAACTAGCTGTAGAGCGCTTAAGTAAGGATAGCATTTTCTCACTCCACAAATCTTATCCGTACGGGTTCGACCTATGAGTCTGTGAGTTGGTCAATCAAATGTTCTTTTTATGTTTATCCTTGAAATCAGAGCTTTTAAGGTGACCTTTGCTATGGTCCTGTTTGTTGCATGATATTTTGCGGGAACAAAATTCTGAAATTTCATCGTGAGAACTGTTCCGTAATTTAAGTGGCAATTTGACGAGGTTAAAAGTTGCTGTTTCCCTTTCTAAGAGTTTCGTGTTCCTTCCTTCCTTCCTCTTCGAGAAGATTCAAGGGGTGAGCTAGACGAGAGACATTTCGTTCTTCTAGTATTTTTTCTAAGGTAGAAAATTGACATCATGGAGGAACTGTTGAAGTGCCTTTTTTAACTATAAATCGATCCATAGTATAAAAACGCTGGAGTCTACTGCAATGACTTGACACTAAATCAAAATTAAAGACCTATTGTTCTACCGAAAACAGAAAAACTAGTTCTTTTCTCGGGTCATATTAATTCTTTTTCGGCATTTTAGGGAGCTTTTTTGTATGTCAACGAATGTGGTTTAGCGGTTAACTAGGGGATACTGTGTGTTATATCTCGATATCCAAACCAATACGGAGCAAGTTAGAATTCAGTGGCAGTTTGGAATAACATTGTACCCTGTACCCTTGACCAAACTTCTGTGTTATGAAGTTCAACAGTTATTCTTCACAAGCGATCCGCTAACAAATCCTCTCCGCTCTTCGCGAAGTTACTCGATGGTTCTCTGGTTAGCCTTGTATTCAATTTTTTGATATTGTAACTTGAAGTTAAGATTACATTTTACTGAAAAGCATTTATTTTAGAAGAGGAACTAAACAAAGTTCTTATACCCTAGGCTTAAGCCTCATTGGTTGAAAGGGGGTGGCCTAAATTAAATATCAAAAACTGCAAAATCATTTATATGATATGAATGAACCTGTCACAAACGTGTGCTTTTAAATTAATTTATTCTTCCATCGTAAGACAGCGACTGCATAATACTCTTATGCACTCCACACTCAAAAACCGACCAAAAAAACGTTTCTCACTCTCTCACGTGACCTCCTTTTATTTTGCCGTGCATAAATTAATTAAGATCATAATTAAATTCTAACAGAACCAGCACAAAGCGGCAAAATGATCCATTTAAAAGGGTTTCCTCGATCTTAGAGAGAAAGTTCTATTTAGGCGCGTTCAATGCAGTGTGAAACTGAAGAGTTCTTATAGCGGCGACGCTTGGAAAATGATGCATGTTTTTAATATACGCAGGTTTGACTGAGCCATGAAAGCTCCTTTAAAGGGAAGAGAAGAAAACACGAATAAATTTGCACCCACAACTGTGAGAGCTCGAGTCTTACAAAACATTCCTGTTTAGACAAAGAACAGAATTTTTGCCAGTACGTTATGACCTGCCATTTGGGGGAAGGAAGAAATGAACATGCGCAGCAATAAGAACTGAGGTTCTCTTGACGAGAGTGAGGGATTTGGGGGCTGGCGACTCATTGGGACTGATTTTAGATTTTTTCATTAGTGCCCAGTGCCCCCACGTTTTGGCCGCTGAGAATTTCTATCGACAATCTGTGTCCGCGGTTTTGTAACGAATATATCAGAGGGTCAAGGCAATAAATTGAAACACAATATGGCAAATAACACAAGAAACAATTTTATTTCATACAAACTAGATTTTTTGTATTACATTTGTGAAATTACATTGACTGCATTCTACCTTCCCCGTATATGCATGCTTCCTGACACTCCTTTCTTCATAAGACCGTAAGACTAAGGCTGATTCCGAACTAACTGACGAAAGTTCGACTCTTGCACTTCAATCCCGGCTTGTTAAACCGTGCTTTACCTGGCTCATTGTCTACATTAAATATCCTTCAGCTAAAATTTTCGGAGCCTGAGATTCTTAAACATCCAACCCTCAAAGTTCTTTGAGGGGTGGTTCTTGTGCAAAAAAAGAGTGCGAGGCTTGCATTTTTCTTGCTCGATTCCTTGTTCGCATGTATGTGTGCTTTTGCTCGCCGTTGCACCTGTTTGCTTGCTCTGAAGGGCTTGTTGAACGATTTAATCCATCCTGAATTCACCATCTATGTACTTGTCAACTTAATGTTTTCCTGAAAACAAAGAAGCTTATTTGAAATTCTTGTAGGAGGTCAACGATTTGTTGAAAATATGGAATAAGTTCTACAGCGGTTTACGTTTCTCGTTGATTTCGCATGTTATGAGATCAGTGGAAAAATGTATTTACACAGTACGCCATAAGGAGCGAGCGCATGTTTCCTCTGTATGTTAGAACAAGCGAGGGCGTGTTTACGCTGCATATGTAAAGATCCCAAGCGACATACATTATTTCAGAAATAACTGAGGTCTCAGCTACAAATTAGTGCTATCGAGATACCTACACCCTCTTCAAAGATTTATCACCTGAAAATATGTATTGAAAGTTCAGAGATCTTTGGCAGCGTAAGGGGCCGACATCCCATTCCAAAATGACATTTTTATTATAAAAATATTAATCATGATTTCAATTTGGCGCAGCGGTGGTTTTGCAGTGTCAATTGATCAAACGAACTCTAGTTTATTTGTTTGTTTGTTTTGTCACTTTCCATGATCCACAATTCAGCCTCAAAAATTGAGGCAAGTATAGGGCTTTTCAAAATTTTGCTTGCCCTTTCTAGGCGTAGGGCAGCATTGAGGTTAACGCAATGGTGTCGCCTTCAACCACATGATCTGTCCAGGGTTCGTTTCCCGGACTCGGCGCCAGTCATGTGTCGATGCTGCTCCGAGTGTTTTTTCGAGTTGATTTGATTTCTGCATCGTTTCTAATTAGTGCTTAAGCGTTAAGTCCATTAAAAATGTCCCTTAAGACCCCTCCAAGGGTAAATTCAATGCTTATTGTAACTTTTCTTCATTTACTGTCAATGAAGAGTGCTTTCCGTCTCTTTATGCCATTTGCAACTGGCAAATGTTGGTTACGTAATGTCACTTTCTGCCCTCTGTTTCAAACGCGAGTTCATTTGACCATACCACGACTAAAGCAGTTCCAAATTATTAGTCTTACCTTAAAAAATTTCGCTTTACGATTTGCGACTCAGTGACTACGAAGATCGGGACTAGAGACTTCCTTTTTCCAACATGACACCTCCTTCTTCTACCTCGCGAGCCGCGACATTTACGGACACGACGAGGAATTAAAATACCTGTTATTTCGTAGCTGTCTTGGAAAAGGAGCGACAGAACAAAAAGCGACAAAAGGGCAACAAAAATTAAACTTCTCTTCATTGTTGTACAAAGTTCCCTAGCTGACGGAAGGAACACTTGCCAATGAAGATTTATTTCAATTTATTTGACCTTAAAACCCAAAAATAACATGTCAGAATTCCTACATGATGGTGTTTATCAAATTCTGTTTTTCCAAGCCGTCGTCGACAACAACGCCTAATCCTTGCATGCCATCAGAACGATCCTGATTGGTCAACGTTGTGCCATATTTAGAGTTAGTCGCGTTAGTGGACTTCAGTTTTCTGAGATGATGTCAAAGGGGCTTGAGGCATGCAGAAAGAACGTTCCCGATTGGTTAATGTTATGTCACATACGTCACGTGGCAAATTCCTGATTGGTTGCTTGACACGTGATTAGAAACTTCCTAATGCTTCTAATTGGACGTAAATCGCCCTTAAGATGTACCTTGCCTCTTTTCAAATAAGTTTCTCCCAATTGACGTCAGCAAGCCGACGTTTTAATTACCTCTAATCATAACAAACGTTAAAAAAAGTATATTTAGTATTCCAATTTCGAGTGCAGGAAGTTAGAGATTTTCTTCTGTAGACCATAACGCCATAGCGTTTTTCTCGCTTAGTATGTATCACGTGCACAGAAGGAAAAACTGTCTCGAGTTATATAAATCGCCTTCAACCCTATAACACCGCGGAAATTTATTGCAAAACTGAATTTGGTAATTATATGCTACCATCTTTTGTTATGTTTGTGCATTACATAATCATTTGCTGTTGAAAACAAGGAAAAGATATACTATACATTTGCATATCTTTACATGCCACTTTATAAACTGGCACGCGGCAAACAGAAGCTAACCATACGATTGCGTGCAATAATTCTAAAATTATCACCGCTAACCACAGGCGGCCCAAGCTCGGTATCTGACTGTTCCGACTGTTCGTTGATCTTACGTAACATACGATTTATAGGCTTTGTATGGTAAAATTATCTTTGAGCTTATAAACGCTGAGGCAAGCTGTAAATGTAGAAATAAACTTTACTTAAATCTACGTACCGTTGTCCTCGTCTTTTCTGTGCAATCGGAGCGCAAACTGTGTCCGTTTTAGACGTGTTTGTGGCTCACGGATTTTTACGATGTCGTTGGTTGTCATTTCCCCTCATAAAGCGCTTTATGAAGGGACATGACAACCAACGACATCCTAAAAATCACATTTGCGCTCCGATTGCGCAGAAAAGACGAGGACAACCGTACGTAGATGTAAGTGAAGTTTATTTCTACATTTACAGCTTGAGTCAGCGTTTATAAGCTCAAAGATAATTCTCCCATACAAAGTCTATAAATCGTCTGTTGCGTAAGATCAACGAACAGTCAGAACAGTCAGATACCGAGCTTAGGCCGCCTGTGCGCTAACACCGGCGGTACCATCAACGGCTTTGTTTGAAAGCTCGGCTCATCAACTCCGCCCACACTCCTTTGAACCGTGATGATGGCAGTCTCTTACCTGACACACACCTTATTAAAAGAAAAGGTCACAAATATTGGGGATATAAAAGGAATCTTGTTGCAGCATCAGATCACGCTGATGAAGACACCAGGCAGGAGAGTCGAAACGTTGGGCCGTTAATTGTAATTTTTCAAGTTACATTCTCAAACTCATTAATAATTCATGAGCCCAAAACAAAGGTACCGTGAAGGAAGTTTGGATATGTGATCTCTTGATTAGCATAAAATTTCGGCAACTTTAAATTCAAATTTCTCTTAAAATACTGATCCTTTGAGAAGCAAAAAAAGAGTGTTTCATCCTCTATCCAAACACCTCGAATTCGGTTAAAAAAATGAGGCCGAAGGCCGAGTTTTTCAACTCGCTTCTCGGTGGTTGGATATCTGATGAAACACTCTTCTCCGTGTTTGATATATTATTTCATTAATCTGTAAGCCAGAGGAGTATCAGACTACATCAGAAGCCAATAGTCTTATAATGTGTATTTTACTAGGCCGGTGGCTTGCAAACAAAGACAAAAGTTTTCTAAATAACTTGCATACTTTGGAAACTAAGGCCGCAAGTAAGTAAACTACTGGTACGTTCCATGAAGACTATGTTCAAAATCGATTGTATGAAGGTGTCGCTGCAGTTTTAGGCGTTACAGGTATTCTTCAAGGGGCGCCAGTGCAAGTTCTGTTCTTGGTGTCGTTATGAATTAATTCTCAACAAGCTTCAAGTTAAATTGAAATAAGCGTAGCAAAGAATCGGTATTTTATATGCCTTCAGTCAGCAATTGGCTGCAAGCTCTCAGCTTTGTACCACAGCTCGATATCAAAGTCTTTGTCATTGATGACGGCTTAAGGCAACAGAGTATCAAACCTTAATTTACAAACTAAAAGAAATTGAGCATAAAACGAAGCAGTTAATTAACCAGGACCGGGTTGTTCGAAGCAGGGTTACTGCAAACACTTGGTTAAGTCTGGTTAAATCCTATTGGTTGTCATAGTATTTAACCCGGATTAGGGCTAACCTTGCTTTGAACAACTTAGCCCAGGACTGTAAGCCGGTCATAGTTGAAGAGTAGAGAGTCCATGTAAATCTGACAACAGCTTCCCGATAAAAGCAATAAATATGGCAAAGCCTAAAAGGGAAAAAGAAATTCTCCTGCTCGACAAGAAGAAGTCGTTCCAACGCAATGACAAATCCCATACATCTGAGGATAACAAAAGTAGCTCGATCTCCGTTTAGAACAGTACGCATTTGCTTCCAGAATTGCGGAAGGGATTGTCATGAGCGGCCCTGGGGCTGATAAGTGGGTCCACATTGCCTTGCTGTTCACAGTACTGTATCAGTTCATTGGCGCACTGCGAAAGTTTGACCCTGTGCACCTTAAGTTCGCGACGCAGTTGTTCCACGAATGTTCTCTGTGACTGCAAGTCCTTGCTGCTTCTGCCAGAGGGAGTAACGGTTCCGGACATCGTGGCTTCTGTTTTTTTCAACAAGGTTTAGTTCTTGCCAACCGAGAAACCTCCAAAAAACGCGATTTCTGTCCAAAATGACCACAGACGTTTTGATTACTGAAGTACGTTAAAAGCAACGGGGAGGCAAAGTTTTTAATGAATAATTATCAGCTCTTAGTCTTTTGTTGGAATAGTCGTCAATTATTGGCTGCAGACATTAATTGTTGTCTTGTGTAAATACGACGCCGCTGTGTTTTTGACAGGGAAGTTCATGTTGACGAAGGAATTTGCAGCTATGTATTTAACGCTGTAATCACCTAGGAAATATGTCCAAAATTTGACACTTTGCAAAGCCAAACGGCTCCACAGAAAATTACCAATCGACATGTCTGGCTTGAATGAGTTTTGTCGTCTTTAGAACCCATGCTCGTAAATAAAGGAGACTGACTACTGTAAACGTCTGGCCAATAGGTCGTGTTTGAATGGTCATTTGTTAGTCTTTTACTCTTCAAAGACAGTGGCAAGTGTTACCTCGCAAGGAAGCTGCATGAAGTCTATAACTAGCTTCATTGCCCAGTGAAGATGTGAAAACTCATCGAAATACAGTCGAACCTCTCCTTACGGACACCTCTCTAATACGGACACCTCTCTATAACGGACATTCCCCTTTGTCCCGAAAAAATTCTCACCCGTTTTCTATAAAAAAAAAAACCTCTATAATACGGACCCTCTCTAATAAGGACAACGGACTCTAAATCTCGGCCCCAGCCCTGGAGAGAGCGAAGTCATATAAACTTAACCTCTTTATTACGGACACTCTGGAGATCCGGTGTTGACATATAGTTCAGATATAGTGTGCACGAGTTTGTGATTACGCAAGCATGAACGTTTTATTCACTGATCTTCAACTGGAGTTTGGAAAATTGTACTTTTATTAGTACCTTTTTAGCGGGGCTCCCACGCGCGCTTTGCGCGCGTGGGACAGAGCCCCATACTCATGGAATATGGTCAACCTCTTTTCGTTTGGTTGTCACGTGACTGACCGAGCGTACGTACGCGTCTACAGATTGTACGGGTAGGGTAGGGGAGACTATCAAAAGGAAGGGAGGGGTATCTCAGGCGTGTCTTGGCAAATCCACATCTTTTATATTGGACATTCACATGTTCAATTGACAGCTGTCAAAACGGGATAGCCACTGACCAGTATCACATGACCATATTGTGGGCTCATGTGTGAACTCATCGAGGTGACGTGATTTATTTGGAAGCTGTCCGCTGACCAGTAATTGTTTTACTAGATCGCGGGCTCAAGTCTCGAGTTCTGGTAGCCAGCGTATTTTTAGCGGGAAATTGCGTTGACGACTGAAAAATAAATTTTCGGTTCATTGTCCTTTTGAGACAATATTATTACTCTACACTTAAAGTTTTACTAAAGGATAAACGAAACAATTTCTATCGCTATGTCAACAAACAATAGCAGAAAAAATATAATTTGCAGAACACAGGGTTCAGGTGAAGAGCAACGGGAAAGAGAGCGGCAGAGAGCAAGAATTAACTGGGGAAGAATGAGCCAAGAAGATCGCCAAAGAAGGCGCGCTCGGGAAAGAGAAAGGAGACGAAATTATAGCGAAGAACGCCGACAAGCAGAAAGAGTCCGGGTTCCAGAAAGCAGACAAAATGTTAACGAAGAACGCCGAGAAGCGGAAAGACTCCGTGCTGTGGAAAACAGACAAAATTGTAGCGAAGAACGCCGAGAAGCG
>BLFK01000484.1:438740-449695 GCA_014634185.1 Astreopora myriophthalma
AGTTTTGAAAATTGTACTTTTATTAGTACCTTTTTAGGTGAAGCATTGCGTTGTACGTAGTTCCTTTAGTTTCAAATAACCGATTTGTATAAAGTATGTACTGTAACTGAGATGTACAAATCAATGTGTCTGATACCGTATATTAGTCAGTTTAGATACACTGGGCCTATTTTTCGTTACTGAACACTTAGAACTGTCAGTGGAGTCTTAAAAATGTTGCAATCTTGGTGACCTCTATAATACGGACACCTCTCTAATGCGGACACTTTCGTCTGTCCCTTTAGTGTTCGCATTAGAGAGGTTCAACTGTATCCCAAGGGTACTTAAGACAAGTTACACCCGTCCTTGACCCCGCCCTTCAAACGTTCCCACAATACCGTTTACACCCTGCTTTGAAGCGAACACAAGCATAATGGACAGTGGGCCTTCATTTCTATTTATCTATCTTTTGCTCGGTAATATTTACTAGAATATTCTGTGCATAGTATTCTGTTAAGTTAAGCTTACTTTACATTACCTTTTGAATTATTCATGTATCGATGTTGACGACCTCAATGTAGCTACGTAGACAGGATGCAAAAAAACTCAGCAAATAATATCAATAACTAGTGAACTCTCTGGTAGTAGCCGTGCAGAGAAGGGTATGTACTCGAAACCTTCTTCTGTTGCTTAAGTCAGGTCAAGTCCAGTCAATTTAATTTAAACTCATACAGAGTATTGGTACAATTCAGTGTTTTTTAAATATGAAAGTAAAAGATTTTGAAAGAGGAAAAGAAAATTGTGAATTTTAGGTTCATTGTGTAGAATTTGGGACGCCTAAATAGTTCATAGAACTAACCGAGTAGGTGACCCAAAACAAGAATACGAGTAGAAGGAATATAGTGACAAATATTACTATATATTATATATACTACTACCATATATTAGTTATTTGTCGTCATGAGCTTAAATTGCCTGATTAAATAATATTTTCCCCCGTGTATAAGAATCTTACAAGTTTTTCTTTGTTTTCTTAGCTGTTGTTTTGTTCAGTTTATTGTTTTAGCTCTTTTGATTTACCAAGGGTGAGCCACATGCCCCTATCCTGGCCCATATTAATTAATGTATGTATCAAATTGATCTCCCAATCAGGTCAACAATGTGCAGCAGTCACAAAGAAATGGCTTCCAAACACTAATTATGGTAATGCAGCAAACTGGGATAAAGGGAGAGTGCCATGCAGCAGTGATAACGTGCTACTGGACAAGGTATCCCTTGAATTCACTTTTGTTAGGGTGTTGACAGGTCTGGCACTTGAGTTGGGGGAACTGGTTACAGGAGCAACTGCTTCAAGGGTAGGGGATGGGTGAGTGCAGTTAAAACCCTTAAGGTGGATTTAAAAAGCTTTACAAATCTTGGTTATGTGAAAAATTATTTTTTGTGTGTGTGTGCTTTTTCATGTCAGGGAAAGCAGTTAGCAGTATCTTTAAGACAGAGCCACACTGTAAAATCTCTGGTGAGTTTCCAAATTATAGGGAATTGAACAAACTGAGTGGAAAATTGTATTTATTTTGTCACTTCAAACGATCATAGCTGAGAAGCACTAGTTTTTCATTTACTTACTCAGTTACACACCCAATCCACTGGGTCAATCCTTCCCTTCCTCTCCTTGTTCTACCCTTCCTGTTTAGCTCCCTTCCATGTTTTTATTCATCCATTATCCCTGTCACATTGTTGCTGTCCTTCGTCAGAGGATGACTAATAGCTATAAGTTCAACCTCAGCTGGTTTTACTAGGCGGAGCACTTCTTTTACATCTTCACAATGTAAGTCTAAGTAGTCTTCTTTCATTTTCCTTATATGCAAAGTATAGAATATATCTTAAACATGAAGACGTGCTGTAAAAGGAATGGCTTCTCCCCCTGTTTCTGCTCGAGTGAGCTCACAAAACAAAATGTTGACCAATGGTCACAATAAAACCAACACCAATATGGTGGGAAGTGTGACTTGCTAAATGTTCAGTAAATGCATGGAAGACATGATTTACCATTTTTTGTTGTCCTATGAATGATTTCCCACCGCTTGCAAGGTGTTTTATTGCACAAATTTTCACAGAGCTCTGTATGCGTCGACGGTTGATTGACAAAGGATTCACAAGTACCTAAGGTACCACTCCTTTTATAGTGCACCTTCGTGTTTAATGTCTTGGTTGACTTTTTGACTGTTAGTTTATGGGGCTTGAGCATTATCTTTTCTTAATATTTTCTGCAGAGTTTACCAGAGAATGGGGAAGTTATCTTTTATGATGGTGCTGAACTACATTTCACTGAAGGACAGGATAGTGACAGTAACACAACATATTTTTGCAAAGGTGAAGTGTCGACAAACTTGCCTCTTTTTTGTCAGAACATGATCAGGCCAATGCACCAGATTAAACTCACTGTGTGTGCAGAAGTGGAATTTGTATCACCCTTCCCTGTCCCCTTCAATTTATGGCCTCAGTTTAACAGAGATCTTGTTTCTTCCAAGATTCTGGTGATATACATTTTGTTGCCTCAGTTCAAGACTGGTATAATCCATCAAATTGGCAGGATGACACATTGCCAGCTTCTTTTAGCATTGTCCTTCATACTGACAATGTACCTTGTGTTCATGATACCGTCATCTTTCCACAGGTAGAGAATTTCCTTTGCCATTGAAGCTGTAACTCTTAACGTTTTCAAAACTGCCATACATGAGCTTGTTTACAATTTTATAATTATGCAACATCTTTGAAAAGGTCCGTTATTATGCCAACCTCATTATCATTAACTTTGTTGACTTGCTCTTTAACAGAACAATTCCTTTCTGATTAAATCCAGCTTTCCTATCAAAGTTGCTGCCGTGGAACTGTTTGGTCAGGTACTACGGTATTTTGTGTATACAGCTGACAAGGGCTGAGTTCCTTGAATTTCTCTTGGCCAAAACCTTGACATACAGGAAAACTTGTAAGCAGTTTAACAAAGGAATCCACAATATGTTTCTGTCTAATCTGGCATCTGAGGATTTTTATATTGATTTACCTCCTATCATCCAAGAACTTATTCTGACAATCTAAATACCGGTACATATGCTAAAATTGTGTCACCAATAGTTTTCCTGCTTTTGTTTTTGTATGCTTACTTACCTAGTGTATGTTTACCATGTACTGTATAAAGATGTATACCTGAATTAGACTTTTAAAGTATAACATCTACTTAAAAGGACCCTTAAAAATGGCATTTTTTGGCAGTCATTTGTACCTGATAGGTTAAAATAATATATCTTTAATTATTTTTCCTTGAAAGCGGCAAAGCTCAAAGAGTTTCAGGGATTTCTATGCCAGTGAATCAGGAAGTTTGCAGTTCAATTTAACTGGCTCAACAGATATCACATCCATGGAGTGCCAAGATCAGATGGGCTGTGCATGTGGAAACCTGAAGGTATTGAAACTGGGCATCAATATCAGCTGTTACATTCTGAACTTATTGCTTGAAGGAACTTGTTGGTAAAATGCTGAAAGCATCAATTCATTGTTTTTCTTTAAACAAGACGCCTGGAGGCGTTCACGTGGGATGCCTTGATCGACGAATGGCTGTCAACAGTCAGTTTTTATAGGAACAAATAAACTTGAATAGAAATGTTTATGTCAACATTCGGTACAGCATCAACAAACGGTGTTTCCGGCGGTGTTGCTTGTACTATTTCGCAAACAAGAAGGGAAAAAAAAACAGAGAACAAGTCAACAACCCGGATATTATGCATGGTCACCCATCCGAGAAGTAACCCCAGCCAACAGGCCTGAACTTCAGTGAGAAGCACAAGCACGTGGCTAATTACCATATGAGACTACAATGACGACGAAACCGGCCCGAAACTATAACGTGGTCTGCCTACGCATCCCACGTAATAAAACTTTTATCTGTGTATTGTTAGTTTGCAGATACTATCTGCAGCCATATAAAGTGTAGGAAACCAGCATGCTCAGGGCCTTTCAAAGCTGAAGGAAGTTGCTGTGCCATGTGTGGTATGTTGCCTGCTTTCATGCCCACACTTTTATAACTTACTACCATTTTTAGTTGCTCAACTGAAAATTGTACTAACAAAAAAATGATTCATTATGTTAAAGGAGCACACCCAACCAGAATGCATACCAGGCAAAGCTGCCATATTCAACATTTTTTTATTACAGAAAAGGGCAACTATGCTCATTTTTGTTTGTTACGTGGATTGAATCAGAGCTGCTTTAGTCCATCTTTGCTCTGGAATATTTGCACGTGTTTCTGACAGGTCAGCATTTGAGGAGCAGAAACAAGTTCCCAGATAATAACAACAACGACGCGCAAAGCACTGTGGTTGAGTGTGCTCCTTTAAATGTCGACTTAATGCATTTGCACTCCTTTAAGATAAAGGTATGAGCACCTTCGTTCTTAATACAAGGCATAATAAAAGATTATGAAGTGCACTTGCTGCATTACTTTGACATACTCATGATGCAAAAATGCATATTCATTTTGCATAATCCTGTTGACAAGTGATGGCTATCGCAAACATCACAATTATAGCATTTCTTTGCCTGCTGTTTGAAACTAAAATGTCCCTAATACAAACCTTAAGACTCCAGAGTGATCTTAAGCTCTTTCCCAGGGATATTTAAAGCTAACAGCTGTGGGAGCTAACACAACATGCCAAACTCATGTGGAGATAAACAATGCAAATTTCATAAATTCCTGACTTCCAAAAAGGCACTGAAGAGGTAACAAACCCCTTTGGTATCACAGGTCACCAGGTCCATCACAGGACATCCACAGATTAGAAGGCATTCTTCTAATCTCAGACATTTTAAATACCTGCTTTTCCCTCAGCCAAGAGGTGAAAATGCAACAAGGACTATATTTGTTAAATCTGTGCTAGGTGTTATGCTGTATTGAATAGTGCATGACATAAACAGTCAATACAAGACTGAGTGACAAGACTGTGACTTTATTGATGGGTCTGTTATCCTCAGGTACGTTGCTTAAACTAAATATTGGACAAGACTTTAACATGGATGAATACAGAGATCGCCTATTGAGTGATTCAAAGATAGTAAGTTTCTTTCCGGGTCTCAAAAATGACCAACAATGGAGGGCGTGGTCAAAGAAAGAGGTCCTCCTGCTAGCCTTCCCACATTTCTGCATCTGCAATTGGCTTTTGTGATTTATGTCCTACTGTAATAGGAGCAAAAATTAATTCCAGCACTGAAGGGTTTTGAGAAATATCTGACTGTGAGATTTGAAAATGTCTACTTTTGCTCTGAAGGAAAACGACTAGTTAGTGTGTTACATATGTTGATGGATGCCATGGTAGCATTGGTCCAGTCCAAAGAAATGTCTTTGCTCTAGCCATATTTAACAAAATAATCGCAAATTGTTATTTACATGTTTTCAGGTACATGATGGGGTCAGTATTGCGACTTCTAAAACAGAAAGTGGTTTTGTCCAGATAGTGTTGACAGATCAGGAAAATGGTATTTAACATGAAACATAAAATAGACTATGAGCAGCCCCCTATTTCGCTGAGCCATCAATCATAAAATAGGTGTGCCAAAACTGGCCACAAGATCTGGGGATGAAGGTTTCTTGTGGCCTGGCACACCTTAGTGCAGTCCCATGTCATATTAGAACTGTGGACATGAAAGCCATCTGGCCGCAGGTCATTTACGAGTCCATGTTATATCCGGTAGTAAGTGAACGTGTGATAGAGAAGATATGAAATTTCGTATATATTTGGACTGCCAGATGGCTTGATAGTTCAGTTGATAGGTAGAACAGTATGCATAGTCGTACAGTCATACGTTTTATAATAAGAACCGTTCAGAACTGGAGTTTTTTCAGTCTTCCTTGCAACTGCTTAAGTTGCTCGTAATTAACTGGGATGATCATTCTTCAAATCACATTGACATTTGTTGATACAAAAGTTTCAGTCATTGCCATATATTTTCTTGATTGCTGTACCTGTAAGTAGTCAAGATAAATAACATTTTGATCATGATTTTAAACTGATGGTGACTTGAAAAGTTTTATCAAGTAAATGTTTGACTGTTTCCTTTTCTTCATAGGCCAAAAGGCCCAGGTAGCTGCTCACCATTTGCGAGAAAGGATTTCCTCTGGTAAAATTCTGTTTCGGTCAATCTTCATGGCAAAGAATGTTGAAAATATTTTTTACCACCAGAAAGAGACGGGCGAAGTGCTAGTGTTCCCAGTCTAAGCGTGGCAGCTATCATTGTCTCAAGAGTGGTGGATTTTTCTTCTGTTGTTTGTCCCATATTGTTTGATTGTTGACTGCCATTGATATGTTAAGAGCAAAAGTCCAGACAACACCATATAGTATTACTATCCATGCAGTTCAATCTGCTTTACTGAAAAACTCTATTGTCTTCTGAGTCTGGCAAATTAATTCTTACCGTTGGTTGGTTTCATCTCTTTAATATTGGGATGCAGCTAATAACTGGCCAAAAGAGGGGTACAGCATCTGTACAGCATCTCACCTTGGTTCATGTTGCTCTAATTTAGTCCTGGCTTCCGGTTATTCCCAACATTGCTGTGATCAGTTAGGGCTAATTTGAGGCTTACAGCTGAATTTTTGCCCCTCAGAAAAGGGATTCAGGGTTGATGGCACAGAAGTAGTTGCTCAGTCAAGTGTCAAGCCCATAGCGGCAAAGAAAACAGGTCTGGTGATACATTTTGTAAATTATCACACTGCATTCAAACCTCTCCCAGAGAAGGGGCTATGTGTTTAGGGTTTGTTATGGGGTAGTCTTGCATTTGTATGAAACTGGGCATGGATGCCGAAACTTGCATTGATAATCATGTGCAGGCTAGAGCAAAAGATTTCATTAAAATTATATGCCCTTGGATGGGAAGGATTTTGAAGTAATTCAAAGCCTTTGCAGCAAGCATTCCCATGCTGAAAACATTGATCCGTTTTCCCAAAAGCTTCTGCAACAGGATGGAGTGTTGTCATCCTTGTCTGTAAGCTTGAAGAAGGAAAAAGAAGTTTTTCATCTGCTGAGTTCTCAAACAAGCATAAGACTTGTTGATGAAGATCTTCAGATGGATCATAGCTTCACTTCAAGCATATGACTTCTCAGCGTCAATCTTCTCAAATTAGTAATCCCATGTATTTATGCCCTCAGGGAAGCCAAAAAGCAGCTTGATAGTTTCATTGACCGTGGGACTCACAATCTTATTTCTGTTGCTTGCTGTTGCCTTGTTCCTGATCTACAGACGAATTAAAAAGTGAGTGAGGAAAACGTTGCAGCGATCACAACTGAAGGTTTTGTGAGCAGGTTTTGCCCCATCAGTACCTTGCCATTGGTATTTCTTTAAGTTTTGAATGATTTGGGTTTTGCTGGGCAAATCTTCGGTATTCCCAAGTGATAAAAGTCGCTGTGACGTGGCTGTTGTATCAAGTGGTTTCTAAAGGAACTGGTCTTTGTCTACTAGATTAAAGACGCAAGTACCGCCCCCACCCTTCTCTCTCCACACAAGTACGGACTTATTACATATAATTAAAAGTCTATCCTTCAAACTAAAACTGGCGATGTTGTTATGCATTAGGTCACAGGAGTGCACGAACCGTTTGATGTACGCCACTGATTCACCCTCCTGTAAGGCCACTTCGAGTATAGGTGCAATTGAAAACTGTCAAATTTTTCATCATTTCATCCATTTACCAGGCTTAAAATTCACCCTTTTTTTCACTACAATTGCTAGAATGTCACTGCTATTGCCACATTTCAGTCCTTGCATTATGCAGTGCGTTTGCCACCAGAGACTAGTTCCCAAAAGTTTCCTGTAGGTCAGTGGTAGTAAGAGCACCCGAACTAGTAATCCAAGGTCATAGGCTGGACTCCTGTTAGGAGCACTCAGACTTTTTTTTTCTCGAGGATGCCTGCGCCATTACCCATAACGTGATCATTTCTGTCAAGTTCTACTTGTTCTAGGGCACAAAGTCGACCATTTTTTGCAGTGGTGGAACCAATGTGGAACAATGACCTGGAGTTAGACGAAATAGATGACATGCAAAATGTGTCTGCAAGAAGCCACCAGTTGATCGACAAGGCTGAGGTAGGGCTTTCGACAAGCTAAAAATTAAGTTAAGAGAAATTATCATAATTGTTTCAGGTCACTTTTAGAGTCACCCACACAAAATCAAGTGGTCAGTAGTGTTTTAATGAAGTGTGACATTGCAGACACACGGGCTACACTAACCTGCACTAAACTGGATGCATGGAGCAGCATGTGGTTACATAAAAATAATATTGCCTTGTAAAATTTGCTGGTTTGGATGAAGCTTTATTTCCTCAAGTTCCAGCAAACATATCCATTAAGAAGTTGACATTTTCTCGTTTTCACGTGGAGGTTAGGCTAGCCAGGTTTCAGCACCTCACATTTCCTCGTTCATTTGAAGTGAAATAATAATTGTAATTATTATTGATTATTTGCTTCGTTTATTTTTTCAAGCTGTCAATGGAGAACCCTCTGTATGACTGCACAACAGATGAAAGAGAATAGAATAGAAGATGGACAGTTCAAAATTTTACCCACCCCTGGTGGAAATACTGACTAGTTAAGCAAGAGCATGATTGTCGGAATAAGGTTCTCATGTGTACCATGTGTAAAATTGCCATGTAAAATTAAAACAGTAAAACAGTATGTTTTGTGGAACTTTTCACTGGGTTTTATCATGTTACATTGGACCAGTCATAACTGCAGCGCCAATCTTCAAAGCACTTTGCGCATTGCAGTTGTAGATATATCAGTTTTTAGCAAGTGTTTACTGGGAATTTGAAGGGTCACCTGGAAGGGGAATAATCGCATCTCGCTATTGCGGACACCAAATAACCATACCAAGGGTGTTCAACTCTACGTACTAGGACGTGGAATGAAGTGACCATAAATGTCTTGCGCCTGATGTGCGCACGCAGGTTGTAGGCGATGGATTTTTTTTTTATTGTTTAATTAGTCGCTATTGAGATATTAGTTATTTAATTTTTCTTTTATAAATTGTCAAACACTTTTATCATGAGCCCGTGGCTCGGGGGATTGGGAGACCGCCCCCTGTGTATCTGACATTAAATAAATTATCTTATCTGCTATAGCGATAGTGCCGTTTAATTAATAGAAAAATATAAACTCTTACTTGAATGCCAATACACATTGAATCAAATTAATTAAAAATTGTAAACGTTTATTATGTTCATTCATGCACAACAGAGCTTAGCTTGGCTGGTAATTATGTAAACAACTACACTTTCTTGTGGGAAAAGAGATATTCTTGTCTTCCTGTTGGAACACCACACAGCCGGCAGTTATTGTTATGAGGATGTTCGATGACTGTCAAAAGCCAAGTACCGAGTCAGTTGAGTCAACGAACAAAGTGCACAGATTTGTCTTCCCGCACTCAGTAGACAGGAAGGTTTTCTTAACATTTGTGGTATGATCTGACCGGCAGTTGGAACGACGACTAAGGAACTAGTGGAGCCGAGGGAAGGATGATACTTCCAGAAATACAGTGGGGTTTACTCTCGCAGGCCAGCAGGAAACAGACATGAAGGATTCCAAAGAAAGGCATCATCCCGTTTTATTTCATGGTCAAAATTGTGAAACATGACAGTTCACTGCACTGAAAGTATTTAATACATAAATTTGCATACCAAGCGCATAGATCACTGTTTACCAATTTCCTTCAGACTGTCGAAACCCAGAGAGTCTATCAAGAAACTCTCAAAACAAGCAAGACACAGTCATTGCATTCACTTCTTATCATCATCTGAGGACTCTGTTAACTTATCCATTCCTTCCTTGTGCTTTTCCAGTGCCTGACGGTGCCGGCGAATTGCTTCCTCGTGATGTTTGATTTCCTTCTCGTGGTGTTCCATTGCCTCTTCGAGATGATCTTTCATCGCCTTAAGCTGTTCTTGTTCCTGTGTTTCAATCAATCAATCAATTTATTAAAGTCATTGTGTGGGATTGAGGTTGCCCTCGGTATCCGAGCCAAAGGCTCATGTATAAAGCGCATGACAAATACAGAAATAAGAAATAAAATTAAGTAAATAATAGCAGTAATAACAATAATTAAGTAGAAATTACATACAAAAAATCATAAAGAATTATCATCTAACTATGTAATAAACTAGATAATATTTAATCACAAATATGGACACATTAACCCTTAAAAGTTATCACATAAACATTAAAAATGTATGATTGACAATAATTACATTGGCAACTGGTCCTTAAATTTATGAGATTAATAGTTAATTAATAATTAATAGTGTTTCACAAGTAATACATCAGATGGCTAGCTTAGCAAGCCTTTCCATTCTTTTTCCTGTTAAAGTGTGCACAACTTTAATTTAGAAGATTGAGCGGTACGCCATGGCGGTAAGACGTGTTTCCACGAGCTCCGCCAACCGCCCTTGTATTATTGCCTTTGGCTAAAATTTATATTGTCATTGGCCAAAATTTACAGTGTAGCATCTGTGTATGTGTTTTAAAAGCGTGTGTATGTGATTTTATAAGCGAACATGGTTGAATTGAGTCAAATCAAGGAGTTGTTGAAGAATGAATTAACGCCTATCCATGCCAAGCTAGTTATGCTGGAGGAAAACTTTAAGCAACTAACAGCCTCGTATGAATATCTTTCGGCGAAATACGACCAGCTCCTCGAGCAGTCTAAGGGCACCAATGAGAAGATTATTGGCCTCATCAAATCAACGAAAACTATGCAGTCAGAGATTAACTCAAACAAGGACATGGCTCTTAAAACAATGGCCGACACCGAGGAAATGGCTCAGTATCTCCGAAGGGATTGCCTTGAGATTTCAGGAGTGAAACCGAATGCAGAATATAGCAGCGAAAACATCGTAGAAAATATTGGGAAGATCCTGAATGTTAACGTCACCGAGAAAGA
>BLFK01000484.1:450480-481007 GCA_014634185.1 Astreopora myriophthalma
TTTAATTAACTTTCCCTAGCTAGGGGCTAACTAGAAAACTTAAGTTTACTTAGCCCCTAGACACCTTTAAATGGTAATGTTTAGCTATTTTCTTTCTTCCTTTTTATAGATCTAAATTCCTTTAAAAATGTAATGTTAATTGTAAGAAAAGGTGTAAAATAATAAAGATTGTTGTTGTTGTTGTTGTCTCCCATGTAGACCTTCTAATCCATCAGACAATCCCTCATTGGGGAGGATTGTGTCACAATTGTAATGAACGGGGGCAAATGAGACGATTGTTAACAAGGACTTGGACCACTTCATTGAGAAGTGGTTTTTGAGATAACATCGCTTTGTTGTTGGGTTGCATAATTTCCTGGTCTCAGAAACCATATTATGGTCCTTGTTATCTAGTACTTTTTGTAGGAAGGGGCAAACAAAGTTTGAAAATAAAAAAAAAATGTCAAGGTTGGGGATTGTTTTCGATCTTGATCTAACTTCAGTACATGCTATGTATCAGCATTATGTTTTATTCTATGTAAGGCTAGGATGTGGATGATAAAATTGACTGCAATTGCATGATCCAGACCTTTAAGAAATTCTTAAATAATTTCATTAAAGGTGCTCTTTCCAACAGTGACAAGGGACTCTTGCTATCTGATTTGATTGAAAATAACACCCCTATCATGTACTAGCAAGTCAGCCCTCAGACATGTTTTCATGCCCCAGCCTGGTGACAATATACAGAGTACGTCATCTTTCTCTGGAAGGCTTATTTATAGCCATGAGATAATAACCACTTTACTCTGTAGTATTACCAAGAGCTAATTAAACAGGTGAACTTACTAGTTTCCTGAAATATTGTTCCTCATGAGCATGTTCCATTTTCCCAAATGCTCCTCCGGCACTTCTGCAAATAGATTATAAGGAATGAATTATAAAACTATGAACAACTACATTGAAAATGCATGATCATAGGGAAGAGTGAAACTGTAGCCCTCCCTCTCTAAACAGCCAGGGATTTCTTACACAAACCAGGATTTAAACCTTTCATCTTTTAAACAGCCCATTGAATTGTAAATCAATGACACAAAGATAAAATAGGCAATTTCTTGGTTCTCATCAGCCTCTTTTTCAAAGCAAGACCAAGTGTGAATTCTTTCTCCTGAAAATTAGTTTTCTTTCACGTAGGAAGAAAAACCTTATTGCCATAAATGTTTCACAGTTGGACTTGCCTTGGCAAAGAGGCTGAAGTGTGACAACATGATCCAGCATTACTTTTTCACGAGGAACTTCTTCTGACTCGGCAATTTTGAGATCAAGACCACTCGTTGACAGAAGTCACACAAAAGCAAGTTGCTTGTAAGAAATCTGGCATCTATTCTATTGATTTAAATGTTCTTTGTTATTTACTGGGTGGGAGCTCCATATTGGGAAAAACTGCATGGAAGGTCTTCCATCTCGGGCCATACTCAACAGATATTAAAAAGTTTTTTTTTTTTTTTTGAAGCAGGAAACAAATGTTAGGAATGAAAATCCTTTTCAAAGTACGTAAAAGCACAAAACCATAACCAAATAGTGCAACAAACGTTGTGGTTTTGTTGGCAAGATACAAGATTACTTTAAGCCCACTACCAAAACTAATAAGACTGCAGGGATTTCAGAATTTTACCTTCTCAAAAAGCTGGAAAAGAAGAGATGTTAATTTACCTTATGTCTCCTCCTGCACCACCACCCTAAAAATGGAAGGTAGGGCGAATCACACAAGTTGAATAAAAATTGCATCGTGAGTGGGATGATGGTATAGAGCCCTTTCATTGGGATTTTTCATAGCACAGTGTGAGGGTTCTACAGCTGGGAATTTTGATTCGGGTTTGTTCCCCAATAGACAGTCACTTTTCCCCCTTAAGTAATATATCAAACACGAAGAAGAGTGTTTCATCAGATATCCAAACACCGTGAAGCGAGTTGAAAAACGAGGCCGAAGGCCAAGTTTTTTAACCGAATTCGAGGTGTTAATGTTTGGATAGAGGATGAAACACTCTTTTGAGTGTTTGATATTGCTTCTCAAAGGAATCAGTATTTTAAGAGAAATTTGAGTTTAAAGTTGCCGAAATTTTATGCTAATGAAGATCACATATCCAAACTTTCTTCATGGTTGTGATTTCTTTTGTTTTGGGCTCATGAATTATTAATGACTTTGAGAAGCCTGAAATCAATTTCCGTACAGGTCCCTACTTCATTGGGCATGCATATTCCTTGCAAAACTCTATTCATGCTCGTACTTTTTGGAAGAGGATTAGTAGGAATTATGCATGTATAATTAATGTCGGGAACTGTAGGGAAATCTTTCCAAAAATATCACCAACAGAGAGAGAATCACATTCAACTGCTGGAAACACCTTAGGCAGTTTTCTTGAAACATTTTTTTCCACTTGTGTTTTAGCACCATGACCATGAAAGCTACGTAAACGGAACTTTAATGCGTAGCTTAGGCATTAATTGGCAGTATCTTTCAGCTTCCACATTCCAATATCATACTAAAATGCCCTTCGGCCACCTGACATACAGTGTAACCTATGTGAACCAGGCATATTACGTCACCACATATATAGATAGGCATTGTAAAATTTCCGCTTTACCGTGTTTGAAAAGCAACACAATTCCACGTGACAAGTATTTTTACAGAAAAAAAAAAACAAACAAAAGCAAAAAACGCTCAAGCATAAATTTGCACTTCGATATCTATTGTACACTTGATTCGTCACTGTCTATTTATCAGATTTATATTAATTTTAAGATTATCAACTTGTCTGAAAACTATTTTAATTACACACGTCGGAAAAAAAATTGTACATTGAGACTTCAGTCAATGCAAGGAGCTTTTTAAATGAGCAGAAAAGCTTATGAAAGAGAATGATATATCACTGAAATGTTAAAATTTATTCAAGCTCAACACAAATATTACGATTGACCTCGAATCAGTGAGCACAAATACAAGTCCGTAACCTTATAATTATACAGTCAAATAAAACTCAGGAAACACACAGGTTTAATATGGCACTCACTTTTCCAACTCCGCTTCCTCTCTCCCCAACTACCATTGTTCTGAGCAGCAAAAACGGCGAGGAAACAGCTCGCCTCGAAATACTAGCAAGTCGAAAGGACGCCATATTGAACGTTTCCTTGTTAGGTGATTTTACTGTGAGGGACTGGTGTGAGCACGCAAAGGGCTTGGGTACTAGAATGTTCGGTAAGCTTGGAAGAAATTTGTAGAATAAAGGAGCGAACAGAGGAAGGGGCGTAAATTTGCGCTATTTACCGGCAAACTGTTTGCTCATGGACAGATGACGATGAAAGGTTTATTTTTTGCGTGAAAGGAGGCATGTCTGGCTCGAGTAAGAGGGAGGAAAATGAGGAGAAACTGTTGCAATCTTCGCGTAGAGGGGACCTCGATACAGTTGTCGTGAGTATGATTATATCTCATGCGAATTTTGTTTTGTATTAACGAAATCACAGAGATTCCTTAACAAGAAGTGTTTCTTCTCATTTAACTTAACGATTAGCTTCCTTGATCTAAATTGTGCTTACATAAATCCGATTTGCTGACTGGAAAAAAGCTAATATATAATAATAATTAAACAACTTGACAGTGGTACGTACAGCTTCAATATATTGTTGACACCGTTTTATCATTTTCTATATTTTCTATGGACGATCTGTCGAAATATAACCATTCAGTGTTTTTATCGCTGTTATAATCGTCGGATAAGGCACAGAAATTTACTTTAATTCTTGAAGATCTCCGCAATCGCGAAAACAAAGGAAAAGCCGAAATACTGCTTATGAATTTTTGCTTAGAGAGAAAAAGATCTACCTCGGGCTTTTGAACATATCGGCAGCACAACTCTAAGATCATTGAAAATGCCTCAGAGGTACTTGAATATTTTGTAACTTATCTATTATCAACGTTTAGCGTAATGTTATTATTACTGCATTAAAATCTCGCTGTGCAAAGATACTATGCAAATTTGCACGACATTTCAAAGTCGTATTCTTGCCACAAGCTGTGATTGGTTTGGTCTGATGTAAAAACAAAAGTAGGTTATGTAATGAGAGTGTTTCGGTTTTGTTTTGTCTGTTTGCCACATGTGGTATTTTAAGCTATCTTGGCTATTTTATTTTTTGTCACAACTGTGGATAAAAGTACTTGACTTATTCTTTGCTTAAATTTAAGGCCATCCCTTTGAAATACAGCTATCAATGCTTCAGACATTAAAGGATTGTTCTCAGTGCTTGACACTAATGCTAGTCCACTAGCCCAGGACCAGTAAAACTTCCTACTGGGTTAGTGAAAATCTGTTGCGACTAGCCTCTGGACTAGTGACTTTTGTGGAAAATAAATTTACTACAATTTGATACCTTGGGAAGTTTGTTGTTTTGTTTTTGTTTGTCTTGTGTGGTTTTGTTTTGTTTTGTTTTGTTTTTTTGTTTTTGTAGAATGCTCCACCTTGAGTAATTTAAAGTAGAGGACTTGCAATCCACATCGTAGGCTAAAAGGTATCATACGATCGAATCCCAAAACAAATGCCATGTTAAAAAAGGCATTGGGTCCTCGCTTCCATGTTACTCAAAAGGGATCCGGGTGAGAGCCACCATAGGCCCGCTATCTTGGACTTTTTTCGTGTGACTAATTTCAAGCTTCTTTTAACACCTTGCCTTTGAGAAAATCTCCTTCTACAGCCGATGCTCCCGAAGCAGATTTACATTGTTAAATTAATTGCTTAGTTGTATTTTTTCTGGCCTTGTTTTGGAGTAGTGGCTTGTCCTTGTGGGCTAGCGATTTATTTTGCTTCCTAGGCCACTGCCTTGTATCCAAAAAAGTTGGTGTCGAGCACTGGATCTTTCAGAAGAATTTTAATTTGGCTGAGTTGTACGTCACAGGGAAACTAATAAATCTCATTTACATGTAATAACAATAGTACCTGTTGTGTTGTATGTTTGATAGCTGTTGTCTTGGTGCAGCAAATCCATTATTAAAAAAAAACAAAGCTGGCATTCTTCAGATAGCCTGTGAACGCAGACATATTTCCGGTTGTTGCTTCTCTCCACCCAAAAAGACAACCAGGAATATGGCTGTGTTCGCAGGCTATCCTTCAGACCACTCCAGACATTTTTTTATGACTTTTTTAAATGTAATTTTAGTATACAGGTGGATAGAATTGTCCCAGTTATTATTTTACATCTGTATAAGCTAGATCACATGACACAGTAAAGTTGTCATAATCACCATCATCACCATCCACTGAGGAAGTATTTCACTTTCTTTGATCTTAACAAGAAAATTGGATTATGATAGTGTATTTGGAGTGGCATTTTGTTATCAATTTAAACTAATTAATTCTGACCCCACCTTGAGCAAGGTTGAACATGTTTATTCAAAAAATGTAATACTGCTGGTTCAACCTGAGACTGGATTTCATGTACCAGGTATAATTATACCAGAGTATTTTACTTCCCTGTAGATGGCATACAGGTACAGTATTCAGTCTTCAGGAGTTGTGGTAGATTATCAATCCTCTACTTGACAGGGCTTGAAATTGAAAAAGTTGCTTAGTCGCCTTTTGGCACCTAAGTGGCAAAAAATAATCACCAGCAATTAATGTTACTATCATGTGTGATATATGAAGTACCTACTTAAAACTGTGTGCAAGTGGTAAAAAGGACAAATGGTAATGTCAAAAGACAAAACAGTTTGTTTATTTAAATTTGCTTTTTTTTTCTAAAAACAAAAGTAAGACTAGACAAGGTAACATACTTTTGGAATTGACCTGTTGTGATTTTTAATGTAAATTGTACAAAAATCTAGTCATCAAGGTGGCGACTAGACCAGTGTTTTTAGTTGCCAACAAGGAAATGTTAGGCGCATTGGCATCCATATAGGTCACAATTTCGAGCCCTGCTTGGTTGGTAGAAAATGTGGGTTGAAATAGTGTAATACATATAATATTAATTATCTTTATCTTTGTCAGACATTCCTTTGCTTTTTAACTTGTTAGATGTTATCACTGCATAAAAATATTCTCAAATCTTCATTTGTTGAACAGAGTTTATTACAACTTAAGTCACCAAAGAATGGTTCCAGAAGAATTGACGTAAACTGTAAAGGTGTGTGTGCAATGTAAACCCTTAAAGTTGTCAAGTCTTTGAATGAATACAGTTTGTTGAAAGTACGACTACCCTACCTACATGTACATGTACATTTCAATCACTAATTATATGCGCAGCATTTTCAGGGAACAGGGCGAGGATTCAAAGCAACTTGGGTGCAAACTTTCTTTTTCCTTCTAAAACAGTGAACGACTGAAATGAGATCAAGTACGTGTATGTAGGGAGTACCTGTAAGTTGTCTTCTTTTGGAAAGAATTGAGTGAAATGCTTTGCTGTAAATTGTAAAAGTTGTTGGCTGCCAAATACTATTACAGAGTGATAGAATTTTATTATAACACTGGAATAAAAAGACATGTAATAAAGGCCAGAGTATTTTTTTGGTCTTTGCTTTTAGGGAGATCTAAGTCTAACCAAGGATGGACCCCTCTTCATTTGGCAGCTTACTTTGGTCATAAAGATGTTGTGAAAGCATTATTAGATGTAAGTTCAGTACATATATGCCTACAGTGCCATAATGTCTACCTGATTAATTGTTGCTAAGGGGGAAATAATTATGAGGAAATCAGATGGCAGAGTAGATGTGTGCATGTATACAGGTCTTCTAGGCATTTTCCTACAAGCAAAAAAAAAAAAAAGACAAAGCTTCACCAAGGCCTTAACTAACAAAAAAAATGTTTCTGTAGCCACAGGAGCTGAACTTTAAGCTACTTTTATTAACAATTCTACTGGAACCTTTAGTTGAGGTCACATTGCAAGCTTAATGGACTTAAGCCGCTGCACTGAATTTTATTATAATGATTATCAATTTTAATATCAATACTCTTTTTCAATACTCTTTTGCGACAGATGATACACTTATGCCAGATGAATATTGTTGTGACTTTCTGATTATTTTCCTTGTTTTTCTTAAGAATGGAGCTGATGTTAATGCTAGGAATGGAATGGGGGACACTCCTTTACACCGATCTGCTTTTACTGGACGAGCAGTAAGTGCATGTTCTCAATATGTAATTCTAGATCATGTAATATACGTAGTTGTACAATGAAGTTTTATTAACAACAAGCTTAACAGTAAAACAATATTATACCAGCCATCCTGTACCAATTTTCTCAAGTTGACAAGTGTTATGCACACCATTTTGGGAGTATTAAATCTCATCTTGTGCTTCCTAAAGTGCTTAAAATATATGTCAATTTATTACAGTAACCCTACTGTTCATCTGTTGTTAGAGATTTGTGTGTTGATCTGCCAGTATGGGTTTCTGTTTTAGGAAGTTGTTACCCTCTTAATTCAGTACGGTGCAGATGTGACAATCATTAATGGTGAAGGAAGGAAACCAAGCCAAGTGACTAATAGTTCAGAGGTCAAAAAGCTTATAAAAGGTTGAGTATCTCACCTGTTCATGTATTTGAAAAAAAAAATTTCTGCCTTCAAAAATGAGTGAATGGAATGAGAGAGACAAGTATCCAGAGTGTTTTTTCTCAACTTTTTAATGCAACGCAACGAAAACTATATACGACAAAAATCTCACGGGTCCGCCAAAAAACGCACTCCGGGGATTCCAAGCCCTGCGCTACCCAATCCCCGCACGGCCAATTCAAACTAAACAAAAATATGCAAAAACTGATTCACAACACAGAGAAAACAGTAAATCTGTGGTGTTAAGTGTATTGTCACAGTTGAAACTCTCAGTAGGCAGGGGATAAAAAATTTTCTGGCTTTATGACAGTGCTGGGCTATCGTCAATGCCTGCACATATCACAAAATGAGTTATAACTATATTTTGCAGCGGCTGAAAAAAACCTTGAGCTGAAGTTGGAAGAATGTCTCCTCACAGCAGCACGGGAAGGTGATGCATCTGAGTTAAAGAAACTGGTAAGACTACAGTGGTATCATCATCTTGATCATCACTGTTATTATCATTTTATACTAATAACAAGATGCCTAGGGGCGTTTCCGTGGGATGCACAAACAGTTAACCAGAAATTGTAAAAGTACAACGGCTAGTCCAGATCCAAGTTCAAGGTGCAGGTTAGATCACTAGAAGTTGTTTTTGTGTTGCTTATAACACTTCTCGCATGATACTGGAAATTTATTTTTAAAAAAAAATTGTGTCTAAGAAGAAAAACAACAAGGCAAAGGAAAAAAAAAAACGAGAACAAGTTAACGACATGGATATTATTCATGGTCACCCATCCAAGTGGTAACCCCAGCCAACAGGGCTTAACTCCAGTGAGAAGCACAAGCACGTGGCTAATTGCCATATGAGACCACGAAGAAAAAGAAACCCTACCGATTCTTAGACGTTGTCTACCTGTGGCATCCCACGTAATGATAATAATAATAATAGTAATAATATTGTTATTATTATTATTGAAAGAAATGATTATGAGGTGTGGTTTAGAAATGAACTGAAGAAATGATCCTCACTTTCTGGACAATTTAAGCAATTGTCTCTTATATATTATTATTATTATTATTATTATTATTATTATTATTATTATTATTACTCTTTTGTTTTGATATTTTTACACAAACTCATTACATGTGAGACCAGTGGAGGAGTATTAAAGTGCTATTATCATCTATGATTTTCATGATACTGTTTTGGTAAAGTAAAAAAGTGAAGAACAGGCCTTTATTTATACAGTGTTATTTAGAGCTTTAAGCTTGTGGGGCCGTGTATAGAAAGTAGCAATTCAAGTAAACAGAGCGATGTTACCAAACCCAACTGGAACGTGGCAACCAGTTGGCTATTTACAAAGCGTGGTGGAGCTGAATTCAGCACCACCGAAGACAAATCTAGTTGGCGATTAGAGCGGGATTTGAATGCGGAACATCAGCATCCAAATCCAGCACCCTAAGCAATGGGCCATGCCGTCTTTGTGTTTTTGTATTTATTTATTTATTTATTTATTTATTTATTTATTTATTCATTTATTTATTTAAGGATTTGTACAAAGCAGTACTGGTGCAGAAACAATAGGACATAAGGTTTAAGCACCAACCCAACCCTCTCCTCAAATATTAACTTAATAATATAAATAGACTAAATAGGCTGCTTAACAAGTGCACGCAGCAGGGGGGTTACCCGGCGACATTTAGGACAAGTTATTTTAAAGGTACGAAAGTTGTCGCCATCAAAAACGTTGAAAAGTCTCTTGAAATAAAACAACTTAAGCTTATGCTTAAAAGAGTCAATAGACTCAGCCTGCCTAACATCATTTAGTGTATTGACAGATGATATTGATGATATTGATTGTAGATTGACAACGTGCATCCTCCGAACATCAATTGTCAGGACATGTTGGGAAACACCCCTCTTCACTGTGCCGCTTACAGGTAAGCTGCTTAATTTCACAGGTTTGATTTATGACCAGGCACTGGTCAACTTTGCTACTTAGTTTATTTTCCAACAAAGAAAAACACGAAATGAAACAGGAATGTTTGTGTTCAGGATGCCATGATGGAGCTTTTGCTCTGTGAGAACTACACTACCTTTTGGCAAATTTTGTAAGTAAAACTAAAATAAACAAAATGTCCAGCCTTGAAACTTCAAATTGTTGGTATAGATCAAAAAAGTCCTTAAGTTGTTGGTCTGAAAAGTCATGTACATATACATGCCCTCGTTGGAAAACAATTATTGGTAAACAGACTAGATGAGTGAGTTTGTGTATTCTACTTCAGGGGACACAAAGTGATTGCAGTGACGCTGTTACAACATGGAGCTGATACCACCATAAGAAATGCTAATGGTTAGTTTAGAATTTATGCAAGTATGCTTGCATAAATTTACGTTTTTATGGTTATGCTCATTATTTTACCTTAGCCCTAGGTATTATTAGGCTGCGGCTAAGTGATGAAACATTTTTGTCCAACATTGTGTTGGATAAACATGTTTTTTTTTTCTTTTTTTTTTAATTTTCGTTAAGCCTGCCTCAACTAGTTTGATAGCTACTAGCTTGATAGGATTTCAAGTTGTGTGTATACGTTTTGCTCTTCGTAAATAAAGTTGCTGTTGACCGTTTAGATTTAGCTGCCTGTCTCACCATATCATGTGTTTGAACTAGATCAAACATTTTCATCCAACATTTTGAGTTGCAAAGAAATGTTTTTATTGTTTAGCCTCCCTGGCCAGCAAAACATGTGCATGATATTGTCCAAAAAACGTGTCATCATTTAGCCAGGACTTAACAATACAATATTCTGGCATTGTTATGCAGTGACCTTTACAGTATGGTAGTTACCTTTCTCCAGTGTTTTCATAGAAATTATCTCAAAGGCCTAATTTAAATTAGCATTGCTCTGAATTTTCATTGCTGTTGTCATTGGTATTAGGCCAGATAGCACTGGAATTAGCCTCAAACAAGAAAATGAAACAGTTGCTAGATGTGCAGCCACTGCAGGTTTGTTTTTAAGTTACTTCACTTCCATAAATCGCCCTGGAGTCTCATCAGAATGCTAATTATGGGAATATACCTCATTGACTGAGGACGCATGCCTTTTGGACTAATTCTAGACTGGGAATGCCCAGTTTATTATTCTCAAACCTTTTCCCTTTTGGACCTATTCCAAATTGAGTTTTAAATTTGTTTTATTATTACTATTTTTAAAAATCTTCATCCTACTCATTCTTCCGCAGCTGTAAACTAACCCGGAACAAGAATAAACCGAATAGTCCTAAAAGAATTCACCTGTAGATAAAGGGTTGGACAGAATGGTGCCTACGCCATATGTCTCAATCTCAAATATTTCAATTCTAGTCCTCCTTCAGTGAATGCATGTTCTCGATCCTTATTCTATGGAAGAACAATTTATCTTTTCCCTAAAGACAAATTAGTTGGGGACTTGTGGCACAGTTCAATGGGACAATATTATTAGTAATATTGTTTTTGATAACAAGACACAAATTACCAATAATATTGAAACAAGGGTTTGCTTTCACATTGTTTGTTATGGCTGAACTTTAATTGAAAATGATTATTATTTCTTTCTGATGCTTGCTCAAATTAACATTTTTTTTAACTCTTTCCCTCTTGCACAGAAACTTCACAAAGTTGTATCCAGACATGAAGGAGTTCTCCTCAAGGTAAAAAAAAAGTGGAAAATAATCGATTCTCTTGTTCATTAAAATTTAACAACTCTCTTCCCTGTTTGGCCACAGGGGTGCTACTGAGGCTTTAGGACCCTTGTCTAGGTTCAAAGACCCGGATAAAAAGGCCCACACTTATGAGGTGCAATTAACCCTCTCCATTTTATGACCCTTTGTTTCATTCCAAATATAGCACCCGATGCTGGATTGTAGGAAATCATAATGGTTCTATTTAATTAAGAACTTGCCTTTCCTTAC
This sequence comes from Astreopora myriophthalma, assembly GCA_014634185.1. Taxonomy (NCBI): domain Eukaryota; kingdom Metazoa; phylum Cnidaria; class Anthozoa; order Scleractinia; family Acroporidae; genus Astreopora; species Astreopora myriophthalma. Next base: position 461,982 of record BLFK01000484.1, read on the forward strand.
AAAGACTGTGTAGGTAGCAGTTTCTGGCTTATTCACTCGTGCGCCCCTTCTGAACTTCCAGCTTTGGATCCTACCACAATTAGACATTCCTGTTATTTCAATTCCGATTTTATCGTGTGCCTACGTGTGAGATGAATTCTTTTTGCATGTTTATCTAATCTTCTTTGTATTGTTTTCAGCGCTCCAGGTTCTTTGGTTGGAAAAAGTTTTGGGTGGTCTTGGAGAGAGGTGTTCTTAGCTATTTTAACAAAAGGTACAAATATTGGGTGATTCGTGGTTTTCTCTGTATTCATCATTTTATGTCTACTTGACCGTTCTTTACATTCTTCTTTTTTTTTTTTTGCTCCTTGTCCTCAGAGCTGATGCGGCAACAAGTATAAAAAGGCAGGGTTATAAATATCTTGACCACTGCAAGTTCTCTGTAAGTTAGCCAAATAGACTATTTCTGAAGTGAGCTAAATTCGGAAATGGCCTGTTGTGTTAGTGCGCAGTTATTCTAGCGGCCATTGGCTCAGAAAGCACGAGACATAAACAAGCATACAATAGAAACAGTGTACCTTTACCTCAAATGAATAGAATTCATTGGGTCTTTATAGTTCGATGCAATAAAATTAGAGACTTCAAAGAGCTGCATGGTATCTAAATTACATCTCAAATTTAAAGTCATTATATTTGGCTAAATTTAGCCTGCTTTAAGCGCAGCAAAATGTGTGTGAGCAAGTTAAGTTCCTTTCAGATTGGTTGAGGAAGACCGACTGACTGACTGACTGACTGACTGATCGAAGTATTGATTGATTGACTTTGAAGGTGCCAAGAGATGAGAAGTACAAGATAAAAGTTCATTACTCAGACAACACAGTCCAAATCTGGAGCATTCCACCCAGCGAAAAGACACCACAGGTTCAGCGGCAGGTGTGTGTTTACTGAGAGGGCGTGAAAATCTTCCAACGATGAATGGCCTGCAAGTTGAAAAGGAAATCTTCCTTTCCGTCTCTGTCCTTGTTGTGTGCATTGCGCATGCTTCCAGTAGACCTATCACTGATATGTATTAGTATCACCCAACTAGTGGACTAATGCAAATCCTGCATTTTCATTGGCTACGCTACTAGAGGACTATTAGTAATAGTCCTCGAGTAGCGAAAAGCGTGACGCTTTCTTTTGTTTTATTCCCAAATAAATCTTTCTTCAACTTGCATTTGCTAACTTTATCATTGCCTTTTCTGTCCGACTAGTTGGGTGATACTAAAACAATTAAACCCTAGCCCATTCGGCTAGTAGAGTAGCTAAGGTCTTTTTTCACAGGTACACTTTGATTTTCTCAATCATTTCGAAGACACTGGAATTTTCAGTCCGCCCGGCCAAACGGGCTGCGAAAAAAAGCCGTGTAATTGCTATCGATTATGGATTAAGTGGAACGTGGATTCTTCGCATTTCAAGTGAATAACGTATCCCAGCCTACCCTCCCCCCCCCAAGTTTACATTTCGCTTGCTGACATGTAATCGCAAGAAAACTTCTGCTCTCAAGTTGAGTAAGTATGCCAGGCTCACTAGAGTCTTCTTGGTTGTGTTTCAGCGGTGGTTAAATTCTTTCCATGAGCACTGCGCTTACAGTACATTCTACACAACGCAACCAACCCTGCTTATCGACGACCAGGAACAGGATCTTGTTCCGCTGGGTAACATGCGCGACTCCCTCAAGGTCAGTGGTAAAGTAAATAAACGGAAATAGCCCTTTTTACAGTTGTTTGCTCATTGACCTGGCCTGTGAATGGCAGCGATGCTGCCGGTGACCTTGTATTGATACAGACCGCACTGTTTTTGTCATGAAAAACGTGTTGTTGTAATGCAAACTAGTGTTCATTTACAGAAGAAAAGCAAAGAAGTTTGTATCAAAATAAGGTCACCGGTAGCCTCACTTCCATTCGTAGGCCAGGTAACACAGCCACAACTGTAAAATGGTGTATTACAAAACTATTATAATGTACTTTGCGGTGCACAACAAGGCACAATGGGCTGGACCACCACACCGGGGGCTGTCCTCCTCTTTGTGAACAGTGTGTGGGTCCTTTCAACATCTCACAGATGAACTTGAACAACTCTTGTGAGGGGACGGAAGGTTTGTATCTTCCTTGCCTGAGGAGACTAGAAATCATTTGCAAATGTCGTCCCAAAGACATGACTTTCCCTCAGTTGTTTAAAGACCCCAAGCGTTGATCTGGCCGGGGTGTGAACATGGTTCAACTGAAGCCAGGTGGTCGGAAGTACGTTGAAGCTGTCGGAAATACCTAGCGTGATACAATAGCGTAAAATGTCACGGCAGGGTCACGCAACTTTATCTTCGCAGGACAGATTCATAGCGTGACAAAAATCACCCCAAAAAGCAAGACTCAGTCACGCAACTTTTCTCCCTTACGCTTCAATTTTATTCCTTTTCTTGTATTCCAGAGTGCTTGTGCACACCAGCAGCTTCTAGACGAGCAAGTCTCCGGTGTGAATACTTCAATCAGTGATGTAACCAGTTCATCCTCTGCGCAAACCAACACGAAAGGTGAGATTGTTGTGTGTGAATTGAAGGAATGGTCCTCGCACTTCCTGGACAATTTCAAGTCACTTGAATTTGAAGTTGAAGTTTGAAGTCACTTGAATTTTTCAAGTGCATATATGAGACAATTGCTTAAATTGTCCAGGAAGTGTGAGGGTCATTCCTTCAATTCATTTCTAAATCGCACTTCGCAATCATTTCTTTCATTGTTGTGTGTGCTGGCCATGCCGGGCAAAATAGATGAGAAGAAGTGCTGCCAGTTCACGAATCATGGCCTGGGAACCGTGGACCTTTAAGCCTAGTGCCCACTTGTGCGATAAGCATAAGCACATGGAGCATACGCAAACGCAGTAGCGTTTTGATCATTAGTACCTGTTCGAAAGCGGTAGGCGAACTCAGTCCAACAGCAATGTCCTTTAATCGGTAAACAACAACGGTTCAAAACGGTAACACGGTAAACTGAACTCAGAGTCACAGCTGTCTTCTTAACAGGACGTTTTGTTAGGACGCAAGGCACTAATCAACAACAAGTCAACGTGCCTGCGTATGTTTCTTGTGCATATGGTTATCGCGCATGTGGGAACTAGGCTTTAGGAATCACCTCTCTCTACCAGCCTATCCCGTCATTTATGTATCACTGGTTGTCCCCTGTTCTACTTTTGCTAGTATCGAATGGTCGGTTCTGTTTCTCGTTCAATAGGCTCTGCTGCTATTTTAATGTTGCTTTTCTCTTTGGAGTGCGGCCGGGCAAAACAAAACTTAGAAGATAGTGCACTGAGCATAGTGGGCTGAAGTCAAACTCAAAATTATGATATCACTAAAGCCAAAACACGACTGAAGTGAACACGCCCCAGTGCTAGATGGTGCGTGCAACCGAGTAACGATTTCCTTTACTTTGGCTCCGCATGGGATGACTTGTGTAGGCTTACACACACGACCAGAGCAGAAGCACGCGTAACATGGAAGCAACTAGATCACATCGACTTAAACCATATGAAACTTCTTATTTTTCATACATGACGTAGAAATCACACTTAAACTTTTTTTCTGAAGTTAAAAAACAGTTGGCTTGAAGAGGACTCGAACCCGGATCACCGGACTACCAAGCGGGAATCATATCCACCTAACCACCGATGTCACTCTCTCAAATTCTCGATTTTTTTTTATATTAGAAATCCTAACCTTAAGATAAAAGCTAACCGCAAGCAATTTAAGCTATGTAGGCTAACCGGAGCGCTATTTAGGCTAACCGAAGTGCTATTTAGGCTTTAGGCAGCATCGCTCATCTGGTTTAGGCCGATGTTACTCGCTATACAAAGAACTGAGTGATGCGTGGTGTAATATGTCATGGGCTGTCCATCTGGTTTTGGTCGATGTTATCTGTTACTTTCCGAGTAACATACGTATTCTCACGCTGGGTTGCCGAGATGCCTACCAACGCAGTAGCGTTTTGATCATTAGTGCCTTTTGTTCGGACAACAGACACTAATTAACAAGAAGTCAATGCGTCTGCATTGTTGCCTGTGCTTATTCTTGCGTCGTATGTGTAACCAACCTTGAATACCCAAGGGACAGGAAATTGAATGCGAAAGCCTGCTCTCGAGACCCCCCGCTCGTGTGGTAAAATGCAGCGGTTATTTTGTGATCTACTTTCACTTTGCGCAGGAAGCCTCCTCAAGATCGGCGAGAAACTCAACGAAGTTGTGGCCACGGCCCGTAGCATGTGCATCGCGCTCACGCATTGCTTGGATTTGATGTCACAACAAGAGGAGGTGAGCCGTGAAACACTGTCCCGACAAAGCATCCGGTTTTCGGCTTATTGTCATGTGTGCGACATCACAAGTGCTACGTAACAGGCTGTTTTGATTTAGAAAGGGACGTTCAGAATGGTTGCGTGTCGTAAAACAAAACCGTTGCGGCACGTAGTTACTTAATTTGAGAGCGTTAATTGAAACACCTGGAAGGAGGGCAGCCAGTTTGCTTTTTGGTGTCAAATTCTTGATCACCAACTGAAGAAAAACCTAGGTGATGGTCAGAGCGGGCGTCCACATGCAATCCCAGCGCCCTATCTATGTGACGTGTAAGGCCGCCGCCTTCACCGCCTCCACATTTCATTCACACTTGTTGAACTGTGTGGTTTTCCAGGTGCGCCATCTTAGATACGAGGAAGAAGTGGAGAAGCGGCGAGTTCTTGAAGATGCACTTCATGTACTCGCCACAGAACATCACGCTTTAGAGTGTTCCGTTGGTGCTCACGAGGTCGGTAGACTTTCTTTCTTTGGCTTTCACTGGGATGTTTAGCACAGATGACACGGTAGCACAGAGGTCATTTTTAGGACAGTGACGTGGGGGAAGAAAAACCGTAGAGTAGGACGATTCGTAGCTAAGAACTGTGCGTGTACGATATTTCTACACAATTTGCATATGTTCATTGTAAGCAAATAAGTCGTGTCGTTTAAACTGGCCATTAAATGAGTAATAACATACATAACACAATCAAGAATGGACTATTTCAAGAATACGAGCCAGTATAACACTGGTAAGAAAAGTAGTGTTTGGCAGCATGTTGTAATCAAACTTCGTCCCTGGAATATAACATTCATGGTCCCTCTATTTTTCATCGTTCTTGTTTATTTTGGGATGTTTTTATGAAGAGTTCGTTTGTCTGTGATTTTTTTTAAATTTGTAGTTTATCCGTGGAAGTCGCCTAACACTGACAAGTGACTGCAATGAGGAGTTTTTCGATGCTCGGTCTGACATCGGGTGTCCGCCGGACGACTTGCTCTCCGACGATGATAGCGACGACGGCGAGGATTATGTGCCGAGCGTGGCGACGCCTGAGCCGACAGAAGTATTGTCGGAGCAAAATCACGTGGAAGCGGTTGTTAATCCAAGTGTTAATAAAAGGAGAACAAGCTCTGGAGGACGGTTAAAAGTATCAGAAAGACTTTCTTTGACGCGGAGCTCCTCTGACAATAACATAGTAACGAAATCGGATCGGACGTTATTAGAAAATGACGGTGTGTTAATGGTGAAGTCTGCATCCACTGATATGGAGCGAAGCGTGACATTGTATCGGAAACAAGAGGCTGAGGCACAGGCACAAAGCAAAGTTGGCTACAGGTAGGTCCGCTGATTCGTCCTTTGGGATTCGACCTTGGCTTTGGGCAAAATTTGTGCGACCAGATTCTATCGGTTTTTTTCACCAACATGAATTGTAATCAAGCGATTGGCGATTTTACGCTGTGTGATTGGTTGGAAAAAAAACAAAGCAAAACGCGTCTTGACCACTCAAAAACAAAAGCAGATCTAGTTGCGAAGGCTTCAGTTTGATGGATTCCGTTTTATAGTCCACGTTTCTTGTGTTTGGCTGTTGGTACTTTAGTGTTGGTTTAACCGCTCCACTTGAAAGTAAGTGAGAGAATATCTACCGTTACGTAATGAGATATCATATGTAAAGTACCTACCGTCTAGTCAACTGACCCGCAGGCCAAAGAGCCTGAGGGCTCAAGGCAGTTCAATGTAGTGCGCATTTATTTCCGCCGTCATTTGCTGTTTGAAAGGCGATCTTAATTCGCTGAGCCAATGGATCTTTTGAGAGTCGCTCATCTGGCGTGTGGAGTAATGAGCCAAGTTTATACTATGGTGTTCCATTTCTTTCAAATTTATACCGTGCTTAAAACCTTACTACCGCATTTTGGGAAATACTCAGTCTTTTGGCTCGTCACGCAATCTTTCCTCCCCAAGGAAAGATTGCGTGACGGGCCAAAAGGGCGTCTGCGAAGGAGATAAGTGATACACTAATTAACTTTTTCGTAGAACTACTCTTCCTGTGGCGATGCTTTCAAGAAACGAGTTCAGCGTGTGGTCAGTGTTGAAACAGTGCATTGGAAAGGTAGGCCATCCATTGTAAGCGTTTCAAGTCACTGACTCCCACCTTGCGCTTTGAGAGACTCAAACTGACTGGCTCTTTTGGGTGCTTTCGATTGGGAAATCTGGATTTAGATCTTAAAATCCGGATTTTCAGATTTCCAATCGAACACAAGGTCCGAAAAGGGATCTCGCGACGGATTTCCTTAATTAAAATCCATGTCGGGAACGGATTTCAATTAATGAAATCCACGGCGGAATCCGTTTTTCGGATTTTGTGTTCGATTGGAAACCCAAAGATCCGGATTTTAGGATCTAAATCCGGATTGCCCAATCGAAAGCACCCTTTGTTACGGGTCTTACCTGTTATGTGTAAGCCGATTAGAACGGTGTTGATCTCCAGTGTTTCGCTCAAAGTGTTAAAATGTCTCACTTTGGTTGCATCCCACGGTATTTTTACAGACCGGGCTATGGTTGGGCGGGTTTTGAATTACTTCTCCCATGGAAAGTTCCGTTCCCTGAGTCCGCATTAGTTGCTATGGGTCAGTACGCAGTCATTACGACAGCCCACGTGATTGGCTCAGAAAACAATAGAAGCATTCAAACAAACAACAGAAACAATGAACCTTAACCCTAAAAACAATAGAGCTGCGTCCTAACCAGGCAGCACCAATGAAATGAGAGGTTTTAAACAGCTGCGTGGTATCTGGTTGCTATTCCCAATCCCAAGGGTAATAATTAATTATGCAAGACCAAGGAGTTGCTAGCCAAGCACCAATATGAGTCTGTTTTCGTGGGAAAATCAATCTAAAAATAGCTCGGGCTGTGAAAACGCCGTAACACAAATATGTTGAAAGTTGTACGCTCTTGGTCACATTTTGCTGTTGCTGTTGTTGATGTTTTGTCTTGTTCCTCATTTTGTTATCCCCCTTCTCCTCCACCCCATATTTTTTTTTGCGTTAAATCGATGTTTTGTTTTTTCAACCAGGATCTGTCAAGAATTGCAATGCCAGGTGTGTACAAACTTCCTCAGCAGTCTGGGCTGAGTTGTTCAAAGCAAGGTTAGCGCTAATCTGGGTTAAATACCATGACAACTGATGGGGTTTAATTGGACTTAACCCAGGATTAACACTAGCCCTGTTTCGAACAACCCGGCCCTAACTATTGACTTTCTCGTTCACACCAGCAACTTCCTAGAAAAAGATTGCAATTGATTGACTGATTGATCGATCGATCGATTTATGGATTGATTGATTGATTGATTGATTGATTGATTGATTGATTGACTGATTGTCAACTAAACAAACGCCCTTACACGTCTCTGGTCTCATCATTCTATTTCAGTGATCTTTAATGAGCCGTTGACGTTTCTTCAGCGTGTTGCAGAGTACATGGAATATGTTCACCTGCTTCATAGAGCGGCCACTTTTGATGACCCACTGTGTCGTTTGCAGGTTGGTTATCATGTCCGGTGATTTTCAGTTTCCTCTGAGATATTTTTATGTTATTTACTTTGCTTTTTGCTTGATGACGCGCAGTTGGAATCCGATTCAGTTGTACGACCTTGTCAGTTCCTTCTGTTGAATGTCGCAGACACGACAAGAGCAACATTCGTGAAAATGTAACTGTTGTGTTTTTGTTGGGCTTGCTGAAACCAAGCTACGTTCTTCTTTTCTTCTCGTTTCAGTATGTATCTGCGTTTGCCATATCTGCCACCGCTTCTTGTCTGGACAGAGTAGGCAAACCTTTTAATCCACTGCTTGGAGAAACATATGAACTGGTCAGGTACGACTGTACCATTGGGGAATGATGCCTTGCCTTTTCAAAATGCCAGTTGCATGCCTGCTAAAGGCCCATTTACGCTACAGAGAAAACTAAACTTTTTTTTACCGTTTACACAGGCAACAATAGACCTTTTTACCGATACGGGGCCATCTTGAATTCTATTGTTCTGTGAAAGATATTATGAGATGCCTAGGGGGCAACATGTATGCATTTGCCCCGTGGGCATCCCATAATATCTTTCACAGAACAATAGAATTCTAGATGGCCGCCGTATCGGTAAAAAGGTCTGTTAGGTTTAGCTCATGAAAGAAATGGCCTTTGGGTCCCGTAATTAGCGCACTGTTTACACCACCGATTTTCGGAATCAGTAAGAGACTCTTACCGCAAAAAAGGGGTCCGAACTCGTTTTTTGCCGGTTTTAGGGCCCTAGGCGCCTATGGCCCCAGACTAGAAAAAGGTGGGTCCAGGTCCATTTCTTAATAACCTGGTACGGATAGTTTACACGGCAAAAATATATGATCCGTACCAACTTTTTAATGGGTCCGGACCCAGCTTTTACTGTAGTGTAAATCGGCCTTAATTGTCGTGTTTTTGCTTGGATAGGGAAGACATGGGATTCAAGTTTGTAGCGGAACAGGTCAGTCACGTAAACGACATTATTTGGTATTGGATCTGTCCATGCCCCTTAAGTTTGTTCGGCCAACGCAAAGGGAGATTACCTCTAGATAACGGAAGCTTACACGTGATCCTTTAGTGGCAGATCCAGATTATTAAAAAAGGGGAGGGGGGGGGGGGCTGAGGTGACGGAACTATATCGGAATATAAGTTGAACGCTGATTTCATACACCGCAGGCTCTCGAGACACTCGGTTTCACTAATATAACGAAACTGCGTTTCTTCCTATTCGCCAATCGTGGTAGTGATGCTTCTGTTCCCTTGACCCCAAAGATCGGCTCCTAACCCTAACCTAACCGTAACCCCTAACCCTAACCTAAGCTAACCTAACCTAACCTAACCTAACCTCGGGGATTGAATGTTTGAATTGATAGTTTGAATTTTGACACTAAAAACGCGCCATAAGAAAACGAGGTTAGTAAGATATTTATATCTCTTGGTAACGAATCAAACAGGAAAACACACTCTGAAATTGCTGTAGAATACGGCCCGCTAACTTGATCAATCATCAATCAGCGCGCGAACTGTCTGAGAGATATAATAAAAACGGTTCCTCTGCGTAGTCTTAGGTTAAGTTTATACTGTTAAGTGAATTTTCTATGGGTGGGATACGCATCTGTACGTAAATGTACCTAACAATTACCCCAGTCTCCCCCAAATGATAGCCAACTTCATTCGGTCTTAGTCTTTTTCGTTTGATCTTGTTGTGATTGTAGGTTAGCCATCACCCCCCAGTGAGTGCGCTGCAAGTAATCAGCGATGACTTCGTGTTTCATGTCACTGTTCAACCTAAAATGAAATTCTGGGGCAAAGGAGTGGAGATTCAGCCCAAGGGAATGGTTACTCTCAAGTTTCCAAAGTAAGTTTCTACCTGTCATTTTCAAGCTAATTATACCGCTGCTCCCGTCTGATTCTTTCAGCAGGCATTGGTATTTGCTCATGCTCATGTGTACACTCTGCTGACAATTAGCGGGCGTGCACGCTATGCTTGCGAAGTAAAATTTCTTAAGTTTGGTTATGCAATACTTTCCTGTATTTTTTTTTTTTTTTTTACTGGTCTCAAGGAAATCTTTACATTATACGTTACCTACGGCATTACAGATTTTACAGTACTTACTAAATGAAATTTAACCAAGCGCTAGCGTTGGCGTCTTTTGTGATGTTTGACATTGTGAATGGTTCTGTGCGATAAAGAGTTCTGTTTTCTCGTTTGGCGATTTGCTCGCACCATCAAGCCATTGATACCCGCGATGTGTCTTTGTGTGCCAAGTAGCTACACTCAAAACGTCTGTCATCTGATACGTAATAATTTTCTAGCAAAATTAATTCGGTCCGTGGCGACTATCTTCTAATATGATCTGGCCCCCTTTTCGCCAATCAACTGGTTTTTTTTTTTACTTCATCCATAGGCACAATGAAGTTTATACTTGGAATAACGTCAACACATGTGTGCATAATATTATTGTAGGGCAACTCTGGATCGAGCAAGTAAGTATGTAGCAGGATGATTCAAACAAACGGTTTTAAAGCGGTTATCAATTTAGTATCTAAATAGAAACCAAGCAGTTGTTTTTGCCAATCGAACAGACAGAGTCAATCATATGAACCAATCAGAACTGGGAGAAATTTTATGTATCCGTTACCAAGCGCGGGAAAACGCGTGCGATCAACTAGCTTTTATGTTGATTGGTCGAGATAACTGCGTGAAGAATTTGGGCCAATCACCGGGCGTAGTGATTTAAAAGCAAAGCAGCTCTTTGCTAAAATACGAGAATCTAAGGACTTGTTTCTCAGTCTTAAATTAGGCTCAGCCTAATGTAAGACTGAGGCTCTGGGGAGCCAGAGCCTCAGAGACTGTAGGCTGTAGGCTCGGGGGAGACTGTAGGCTTGGCGAAGCTTTCAGTTTGTAGAAACTCCTCAAGCTAATTGTCCCTCAGTCAAATTATGATGTGTAGATTATCTTTTGTTGACTCAGTCTGTTTTTGATTCTGATTATAGTACGGCCAAATCGAAATAACAAACCACACAACGGGAGATTACAGCATTCTGCACTTTAAACCTGGTGGCTGGTTTGGAAAAGACCTCAACAAAGTGGAGGGTTTCATCTTCTCTGTGGAGTAAGTGTCAGGAGTTCAGCAACAGAGAATGTGCACTGACATGGTGGAAACTGTTTCTGAGTGTTGACTTGTACCCTACGGTGCAAATTTCTCCTAATTATTCCTTAGATTACGGTCAGATCACTCGCTTTCGGTGTTATTTTCCGAATAGAATGGCGTTTTGTTTGAATTGAATTTTTGCGGGAGATTATCAATACCTTGTTTGACTGATAAGTGATTCACTTCTCACGGACACAGCTCATTGTGCCAGACTGAAAGGCACTGTACGCCGATGTTTCGAAAGTTTCATTGAATTGTTCTTTTTTTAAGTGATTCTAGTCAGTGTTTGTACGAGAGGTGGTTCCTTGCAAGTGCAGCTTTTGTTGAAGATATACCTCTTACTAACCGAGTTCGAGGGCCGTACTGCACGCGTTTTTTCCAGTTTAATTCACGGCCCTCGTGCTTCGCACTCGGGCCGTAAATTGAACTGGAAAAAACAAGGAGCCGTAACTTACAGTATGGCCCGAGAAAACGAGGTTAGTAAGATTATTTATTATATCTCTTGGTAATGAATCGAGCAAGAAAAAAACACTCTGAAATTTATCGGGCCGTACTGTAGAATACGGCCTGCTAAATTGGCCAATCATAGCGCGCGTACTATCAGAGAGATAATGAAATTGCTTACCATAGGCTACCATACCATACAGTGTTCGATTGAGAACTTGTTCTAACGGGATTGTATAAAGATAAGACGCTTCTATTAAAGGTGGAACCGTATTGCCTCGTATGGTCGCACACTTTTTTGGGGGGGAGAGGGGGTGCAAAGGGCCATTGGGCCTTCCCTTAATGCCTGGTGATCTCGGTAACAAATCTCAGAGGCGCCTGGGTACGCTGAGGCTCGAGTTGATGAGTTTGGGAACGAGTTTCGGCGGGGACAAACAAAAGTTTTCATTCTCTCGGGACTCAAAATGGCGGCTTGTGATAAAGGCGCATAAGTGTTACGCATGTTAGCGATTGTTTAATACTTTTTCCGTCAATGTTTAGCAAACGAAAGCGGTTTATCATCAGAGGGGACTGGACGGACAAACTTCATTGTTTCACGGTGGACAAATTCAGCAAAAAAGACTCCAAACGCGAATCCAAGCGCCGGCGATCAGACGTCAGTGAAGTCAGCACCGCCTCAGATTCAGCCGTATCTCTTGAGAGTTTCAGCAGTGGGAGCAGTGATAGCAGTGTGACTGTCGACACTTCGTCTCCTAAAGAACTCTGGAGATGTCAAGAAAGACCTCCGCATAGTAAGCAGGTAAAAATGCGAGGGGTACAAATATCATGGTGGTAGGGAGGGTGTTCCGCGTTGCTTGTTATCCCAGGAGAAGAGGTGGTAAGATTGGGGTGACAGCCGTGATACAAACCGATGTCAAATCATTGTACATTGGTTAAAAAGGCGAGATAAATCATTCAAGGGTGAGGAGGGTAACTAGTATTATTTGATCCCAGCAGAACCGTGGTGCTGTGGATTAACAGTTAAACACTTCCTGATCTACTTTCTCTGCAGTTTGTGTAGCCTGCGTAGTAGGCTTAGGGGAGGGGGGGGAAGGGAAGGCCCTGCCTTTTTTTTCCATCTCTATTTTCTCCTCCAACATCCCAGGCTATGGCTTATGTTTTCAAGAGTCTTCATACTTTTTTGCCTCCCTCAGATGTACAATTTTACTACCTACGCCATGCAACTTAACGAACTTCACGAAGACCAAAAATCTCAGGTAATCGCCCTCGCAATTGCATGCACAATATCTAAAAAGCAAAACCAAAGAAATTCCATTAAACAGCGTTCCCAAAAAGAGTTCTTCATTTGACCAAGGGACGTCTCTTCTTTAATGAAAAACGTCAGAACTACCTTAATGATTTTTCAATTTTCGCGGTAAATTGCATCGCGTGAAGCCCAGCTCAGTGCGCCCAGCCTCTAAAGAGGTTCGAAAAACCTCGATTTCATGTTGTGCTAAGGTCTCTGCTATTTGCTAGCCCAAGACAATTCTGCACTTGTCCAATTGAAGAGAAAAACCTATCAATTCCTAGTGGTATTACAACCGCATGGTTTTGTCGAGTCCTGCCTTTATTGTAATGGTGAGATTGGGGGATTAATTCAGACTCACAAACTGACTTATGAATTAATCTTGTGTCGTAGCATAATAAATAACAAGACACGCAAATACACGCATTGCCCTGTGGGTTACGGCAGAATGGGCGCGCCAGAGGAATTTCTCAGTGTATACAGACGTTAGAATCGTATTCTCCAACATGGTGAAACACTGCTTCTAAAAATTTCCTCTAAGTAACTTGCATCTGAATATCCAGACGTGAAGGCTTCCCCCACAGATTCGAACCTTAGAAACACGCGATAAGAAGTATGAAGCATGACTAGAAAACAAAAGGATTTCCCGAAACAAAATCCGTACTCTTTGTGAAGAGGTCCTGTGTGTGCACACTTAATTACTCCAAGAATACAGTCTCGATATATCTGTTTGTCCTCCAGGGTGTATATTAAAGAAACTGATAAGAATGCGCTTTCACCATTTTTTTCTTTCCCCAACAGTTGCCACCCACGGACTCAAGACTGAGACCAGACTGTCGCGCTCTGGAAAATGGCGATTTAGGTATGATACGATGCATAAGGATAAGGCTTGGCCTCAGCACTCCGTATGAAGTTTCTAAGGCACAATTTTTAATGAAATAATTCAGCAACAGAAGTAGGATACAGTTCTTCACTTATGCTTTCCCATTTTACCACGCTCAGCTTTGAATGGTTGTGTTCTTGTGTGTAGCGTTTTCCTGCGCGTGACATCTGGTGCATATTTCCGTGTACCTTGCAACGGCGCAATACTCGTTTCGTCGCTTGGGATTGGTTTAATATTTCCCGGGCTTGGCGTTGGTCGCATATCTTTTTCTGCGCGCGGCGTTGATTGGTTACATTGTAGTGTTAAGAATGGGTTACACCTTTTCCCGGGCTGGACATATGGTACTCGTTTTCCCGCACTTTGCAACGCTTACCTGCTTCCCCTTTCTTGACACAGTTCAAATCGAGTGTTTCCCTGCTTGAGACCTGTTGTCAAGTTGTCGCGTTCGTCACCGGTCGCATGTTTGTCTCTGGTATTGGCTCCAAGGTCGGATTTGTTCAATTGGTTCCGCTGCTGCACCTGATGCTCCACATTTATTTGTAGTGTTAATGTGTGGGTTGTTTTACATGATAGATGCCGCTACGAGGGAGAAAATCCGACTTGAAGAAAAGCAAAGAGCTGCGAGAAAAGAACGATCAAAGAATAACCGGTGGATCCCTAGGTGAGAATATTCAGACCGTCTCTTCTTATAATCTGCCGTGTATAGTTTTAACCAGGAAGCCAAGGTTGCGATCTTCACGTTAAATTTCGCCAAAGGCATCCGCAATCCACCCAACAGAAATTTGTATCGTCTTATTTACAGATGGTTTAAAGAAGACATCAATCCTTATACTGGACAAATGGACTGGCTCTTTACAGACGAGTACTGGAATAGAGACTGGAAAAGCTGCCCAGATATATTTTAGAATTATCAGTTGAAGGTGAAAATTGTCTCTAGCTCCTCAAAAGCGATCACCCCGAACTGTCCAGCGCCGAATCAAGACTCCCTGTTTTCTCGTGGACCGTGGTAGATCTGGAAGATTATGCTTCAGTGTCTCGAGAAGGCCTGGAACCTACTTCGCGTACTTAGTGCCTTGGACTCCTACGCCTTTTGACAGAAGTAGGACTGGGGCACAAGATATCCTGCATGTTGCAAGGGAGCCATATTTTTCTCCAACAGATACGTGCGGTTCTTTGAGCTCTATAGGAACACCTCTGGATATTGTAAATTTGCTTTACACTGCAGAAGGCAATATGCTGAATTGCATGGTCAAAATCTCGTCTTATTTTTCTAATGAACAATTGTTTCATGCCTTAACTTACATCTATCGAGTTAAGATGCACGCGGGTAATCCTGTGTTTCCTGGCCTTCGTGCCCAGCCCTCAGCGGCTGAGAGGACCAGGTGGCCCTGGGGACGAGAATGCATGTTTACGTTACTCTCTTGTTTCACCAGCAGGCCTCTTTCAACGCGTAATCCCGCGCAGAATTACGTCAATGCGTCCACAAAGCAGTGCAGATTAAGTATTGGGAAGTTGTTACAGATTTGAACACTTGCAGAAGCGAGGTTTTGTGGTGAAATTTTGTGGCCTGACGTGTCAAGCATAAGGTCTGCTCAGTTTAATCACGTCATTAGCGTGCACAAATAGATGCACATTTGCGCGTTCTGAATTTAATAGCGTGGATTTGCTCCCTCTCTTGTAATTGTTTGTCTGAATTCACTTTCAAGCAAAACCAATGCAACTCGGATACAAAACTAGGTAGTCGTGAGGTCATAATCCAACAAGAGCAACGCCAAATAAAGAGACTGGGCCAGATGCTGATCCAAATTTGTTTGGCTTCCCCGTATAATTTATACTTATAAGATGTAGAACATGTATCTTCTGTTCTATTATTTTGTTAGTTTTTTCGCGGATTAAGGTTGAAATTCGGTTATTCTCGAGGGAACTGATGGCAATATACGGTTTTGTGCGCCGTATAGTGCGACACAGATTTATACGAGTCACACTATGTATAGTGAATTAAAATGCGAAGAGAAGATTAAATATACGAAACTGTCCTGAACGTTTTGATCAGACTAAGTTGAGTACAAGTATCATGAGATATTTATCTTCCAAGTTGTTTGTTCTCCATGGAGAGGAACTGAATAACAGTGATTACTATTGTTGGATGTTGATGCCGGAAACGTTCAATTTTTATGGTGCTGAAATTTCATTAGAATTATTAAATGCGCGACAGTTTTGAGTATTTAATAATTATTAATTTATATTTTGAGACTGTTAGTGTTTCTTGAATGTTAGGGATTATGAAGTGAGTGAATCCTTGTAAAATTAGGTGGTATTTTCATAGAAATTAATTGATATTTTGATTCTAAGAGTTATTGTTAGTTTTCAGTCCAGCCCGGGTAAAATTAGCACCGACCGCAGTTCAAACAGCTGGAATCATGTCCGTGATTGCTGTTGGCCAATGCGCATGCGTTGCACACGTCACGCGATTATACTGATATTCTTTCTGTGCACGCGTGAGGAAACGAACGACTCCTGAAAGATCCGTTGATTTATGATGGATCTAGTTAGGACGCAGCTTTGTTGTTTTAAGGGTTAGGGTTTGACTGGTGTGTCAAAATGGCCGCCAGAGGTTATAACAATCCATTACAGTTGCTTTGCGAAAGGAAATCCTGATTGCGTTTTGTTCTAAAGAGACCTCTTCATTGTGTTTTTTATTAGAAATTGTAAATTGGGCCTAAGAAAGAAGATTAAATCTTCTGGACAAGCGCAGCTCAATACTAAATTGGACCTAAGAGAGAAGATTAAATCTTCTTTCTTAGCTCCAATTAAGTATTAAGAAAAGAAGACTAAATCTAAGAAGCCTAAGAAAATCAAAGAAAGAAGCCTAAGAAAGAAGATTAGATCTTCTTTCTAAGGCCCCATAGCCTTAGTATTGAGCTGCGCTTGTCCAATTGAATTATTAATTACTCAAGCGGCAACACAAATTCTATCATACAGTTAAATCAGTAGAAAAAAAGGTAAATCAGAGTTTGAACTACGATCCTCGTTTTCATTTTGCCCGGGCCTAACACTGAAAACTGTTTTTTGTGTGTATATATGACAGCAAAACCTTGTACAGCTCATTCGGTGACTTCCGAGGACTAATGTTGGCCAGCTCTTGCTCTTTTATCACTTACCCCCCAAATCACAAGAAGCGAATAAACTAAAAAGGTCATTAGAGCGATTTGAAAGGAAGTGTTGTGAGGCAAAAACCAAAGTTATTCCTCTGACTGATCAGCAACAGGCGCAAGCAGTCTCATTAAGACTTCATAAACCAATCAAAATTCGAAGGCCGGAGCCAAGCGCGCGAAAACGCATGTGGCCAAGTCACAATTGGTTAGGAGATAAGTTTCGATTGGTCGAAAAAGTGGCGGTATACTACGCATAGTGACGTAAAAAAGCAATCGCAAAATTACCTTTGACACTCAGTTGAAAATCTCTTTATTTGTAGTGTCATTAGAGGTTAATATCCACAGCAATTGGTTGAGAATTAGTGGTCTCATAAGGTAGCCGTTTGGGAATTTATTATTGTGCAAGGGAGGGGTGCCTGGAGAAAAAAACTTTGGATATATACACACGAATTAAAGGAAGTACTGACAATTTGATCTGTTTAGTGTATTTAGTCAAGAAATACACCAAGAGCTTATAAAACATAGGGGGCTTACTGTCTGACGGAGGGGAGGGTGGCTTTTACTACCCTTCTCTTGTTTGTTGTAGGTTTGCAATCTGCGTATTAGCTCAGGGCAAGAGAAAATAAAACACTGTGAGGAAAAGTTGATAACAAATCTCGCTTGCTTCATTAGTCACTGATTTCGGTTGACTCTTACTAACTCGAAGCTCCCCATATCAAACCTGAAGCCATTTTCTTTCCCGCCCATAAAATAAAGAACATAAAATGACGCGGCCTCGCGACCCACTTGTTTTGGACCCATGCCTAGTTTTCGGAGATCTTCCTCAGTGTGCCAATCCCTTGGCCAGCCCTTCCAGATACTGTTGACAGGTGTTCAGACCGAATGAGCTTATTGTCTATGGATACCCCTAGAATCTCAAGATGGTCCTTCAGTTCTAGGCAGTGTCCCCCAAACACCAGGGTGGACTGGATGGATGTCGTTTTCTTAAAATTACCATAGCTTTACGCTTGGATGGCTCAAAGGTGACCTTCCAATCATCGGCCCAGACTCTCATCCTTTCAAGGTCTCTGTTAATGCTGGCAGCTACCAAGTCACACTCCTCAGCGGATCCAATCGGAGCGTAAAGATTCGAGTCATCAGCAAACGTACAAATCATTCTGACATAAATTGAAGAGATCATCAATGAAGATCGAGAAGAGGAGCAGGCCGAGAACGAAACCTTGAGGCACCGATGTGTTGATGTGCACAGTATAGGTTGATTGACCAGACAGAACAACACTGATCTTCTGGAGAGAGTTCTGAAGCCAAGTGTGGAGATTTCCAGATTTCCCTCTGCAAACAGCTTGGCAAGGAATCCATTATGCCTAACTCTGTCGAAGGCTTCTTTGATATCAAGGGCTACAAGGCATGCCTCCTCTCTTTTGTCCAGACAGGTGTTCCGCTTCTGGGATAAGACTGTCAGGAGGTCAGCAGTACTTTATTTAGGGGACTGGTCAAAAGCCTAGGGGGAGGGGGGGGGGGCAACTGGAAATGTGGCAGATAAAAAACACGACCCACCCCTTACTTTTGGCACAAAACTATTTGACCCACCCCTAAATGGAGGCTGAAAATTACATGACCCACCCCCTGATAAAAGATATTTTTTTTGTTATATAATCAATTATACCACATTTGTATATGAAGTTGTGGTGGTGTTGATTTACGGTTAGGTTTGTTTCTTAACCAGATACAAAAGCATGTAAAAACGAGTATATTATTTAACTCTTTCAGCTTTTGTAACTCATGTTTAATTAGTGACTTGTTATTATTTAAAGTTCCTCATTATTTCCTGGTGCCATCAAATTGTAGTCTTGCAGAAGGAAGAACACTGTAGTTAAACGCACATTCATTTTTTACTATAGAATTTTTGTATTTATTAACAAAAAGAGACAAAAGAGAGATTTCTTTTTTTTTATGGTTTTAATTTCGGTTTAACAGTTGTATTTTACGAACAAAGATAAAATTGTACGTTGTTAAAGCTGCCATGCTTTAAATTTATTGTCAGCTATTTCAACAGAATCAAGCCCTCGATCATTAAAAAAAGGTTTATTTAACAATCTGCCTATTCCTGTTTAAAATAGGATGACCCACCCCCAATGGGTCGCTGAAAATTGAACGACCCACCCCTTGCTAAGGGCTCAAAAACTGATGACCCACCCCCTTTCTGCTCTGGCCCACCCCTCCCCCCCCCC
>BLFK01000484.1:481017-486017 GCA_014634185.1 Astreopora myriophthalma
GCCTAAGTCTGAATCCACACTAACAGCTTCAGATTAAGTCATTAGCAAATTTGCTTATTGTGCTTTGAAAAAGGCCCCATTAAAGTTTATTTAGCTGCATATGAGACTCCCGATCTTTCAATAATTATCTTACGACCACAGTATGCAAAACACAAGCAAACATAACGTTCACTTCCCGTTTGCTTCAAGCCTCTTCATCAGAATGAAGTTCTAGCTTCGTTACCACAATGAGGCCTTGTACCCAGACTTTCTCACAACTGTGAGTATTAAGCTGTAAGTATTAGTCTCCCCCCCCCTCCCCCCTTATTTTAGCCACAGGGACCCTCCAGATTGAAACATGACTTTAACTGAGGACGAGTCATTTGCTCATAAAGTGCAATGACTATAAATATTTCAAAACCAAAGTAGCTTTTGTTTAATTAAATGGTGTTGAAGAGTTTTCCTGGGTTACAGAGGGGACAGCAACAATACCGAACATGTATCACTTTGTTCCTTTATTTTACATGTTCTCCAAACCTTCTCTGAGTTTCTATCATCTTGTTAAATTCAATATTTTACAATAAACTAGGCTGGTTGACTCCCTTCTGTTGTCTCCACTGTTTATATGGGAAATGTTTACTGACTCATAACTCGGCAAAATCGCAGTAATTCAACCAAAACAAACAAAACACAGACAAAACCCTCACTTATTGAGTATAGTGGCCATACAGTCAGCTGAAATTAGTACAAACGTAAGTGTTTATCTCTTTTATTTCCCTTTTACCACTTCTTCAAACAAGAGCACCACTCAATGCAAGTGAAACTATGATCCTCACAGTTATGAGCACCACTGACAATAAAGTTAAATGTAATGATACAGGAACAAATTCTCCTATGTTCTTCTGTATCAAATTATGGCAAAAGAAAAGAGAAGATTGGTGTTCTCATGTGTGGGCAATATTATTACCAGCCCCTAGGAACTAGATCTGATCCACATTTTGCTCCTGAATATTCACGTCCACCAACCCCATTCCCAGGGCTTCAAAAAGCCCTGGGAACCAGGTTGCCTGTCTACTTCCTTACAATTAACTGAATTGAAGTGCCAATTAATTTATTGCTGGAGCATTAATTGACGAGACTGCAAATCAGTTCTCATTAAATAACATTGGGTGAGGTAGATTTGGTGACCAGTGGTCGGGGTTAGAGGGTGGTAGGTACTTCATGTATCCCTTATTATTGTGTATTTAATATTATAATGAAATTGAAATATACACAAATATTAGTGTATACAGGGCCGTAGCCAGAAAAATATTATGACTGAGGCAATGTCCATTGTTAAATTCTCTTTCTAGGTATTTCTAGGTATTCTCCCTTTCTTAAAAAAAAAAAAAGAATGACTGAGGCAAGTGCCTCGGTTTGCCTCATACTGGCTACGGCCATGGTATATACATTACAATAAGGGATACACGAAGTACATACCAAGAGGGTTTTGTGTAGATTGTCATTATTGCGGGCACACAAAACTACTTCACCCCTGTGTTATCTAATACTGACTCAGCAAATCAAATTGAAATCTAAAACTATTCACATCAGTCGATATATGTTAGGCAAGAAAAAAAAAACTAGCAACGTGGCACTATAATATATTATGACGTCTGCATCACTGATGAAATATACATCTTCACTGTCATTTAATACAGGTGTGGATTGTTGATGTATGCTACAATTCGTCGTGATGTCGCATGGCAAAGTTATACAGACTGTCCAAATCTCTTGGGCCTTTGTACTCTTGCTTCTGAACTCCTCTGCTGAATACTATCAGGGTGGGGTAAGCAGAAATCTGTTAAGAATAAAAAGACGTCAATGAAGCCGAAACTCCCTAGCTCTAACACTGCAAAAAACGGGTCATTTTCCATACTTTCTAAATCGTGTTGAACTCTTTTTGAATCAACTTTTCAAACAACGATCAGTGTTAATTGACATGGTTGAAGTTGTCCAACAGATCATTTTCTTATGAAGGCTCCATCGATTTCTTAATCTTGAAAACATTATTAGTTTTTTTTACCTGCTCAGTAGTGTCTCCCTATCTGACTGTAAAGAGAAACGCACATGCGCTTAAGGAGCTAAAATTCCTTAGGTTAAAAACACTTACTCCATAACTTTGACAAAGCTCTTGCTCTTGTGTGCAATCGACCTAGGGAACAGAGGGTAACCTGTTATTACCACAGGGTCCCGACACAAACTGTGTGACCGCTGGTACCTTTTATGGGAATGGCAAAAATGTTCATATTATGGTATTGCCTGGGAATATTATTATGTTAATATTAATTATTATGTTAATATATTATGTTCATATTATGGTAATGGCTGGGAATATTACTGAAAGTGGAAGAACCTTCAACACAAACCCCTCAACGCCCTCAAATGGCTCCATGACAAGTATGTCACTAGAGAGGGCATTTCAAACCGTTAAGGCAGTCCTGTTGTCTCAGGTCATTAGCTAGAGAACGAGCAATTACCTAAGATTGCAACACATAATCGACCTAAAGTAGCCTCAAATCAAGTTCCCTGTGGTAAATCTTCATTCAGAAGTGTGTTTTATGCAAAAAACAAAAATGAGCCACGTTACAGAATGCATGCATTTAGTCTTTTAGACACTCGTAAGTCGGCAGGTACAAAAGGCAGGTCACAGGCCATTGTTTTACCAATACAGAAACAACCCTAACCATTTACAAATGCTAACATTAGGCCTAAAAACTTTTGTTTAGGCCTAATTAGGCCTAGGGTTAGCTTTAATGAATGTTTAGGATACTTGCTGTATTGGTAAATTGTACCTGCTGCTTTTAAGTCTTATTCGGTGCTTTCAGCATTCTTGTGAAATATTAAAATTCTCAAAATTCTCTCTCTTACTACAAAGATGCTATGAAGTATGAACAAACCAGTGGCTGCATTACACTAAATCATGCATAACTGAACCAGGTAAGACTCTTAACAAATGGCTTCCTCAGTGACATACCATATTAAATCATAAAAAAGGCTGAAAATGCTTTGTGTAATCACAATCCTTTACTAACCTTGGCAATTCTAGGACCAGAAGAACTGTCCGCACACTTGTTGGCTAGTTGGTCCCAGACAGGAGCGAGTTCCCGACAGTGACGACACCTAACAAACAAAAATAACAACAAAAAGATAATGAAACTGACAACGATGACGATGACAATTAACAATCAATTATTGGATGAGGTTGAGCATTGATAATTCTCGCTATCATCTGAAAACTGAATTCAATGATTGTTTTATTATCCACATCAATCAAACTGCCAGTTTGCTTGTTAGATGATGTTGTCTTGCGTTTAAACTATTGTCTGCAAAATGACATCACTTTTATATTCATAACACATATTGTCTGCAGAAATGATGTAATGAAAATAGTGCTAGTCAGAATTAGCCATATGCTTGTAGCCAATGAAATTGAGTCAATCAAATTGAGATGGTGACAGCAGTGCATAATAATGAGGATGAGGATGGCAGTGATGATGACGACGATGATGGTGTTGATCAGGATGGGGATGACTATGGCAATGACGTTGGGAATAATGAACAAGTTAAAATTGCAGGTTACCAGTATTCAAATGATTGAATTTCAAAACAAAACTTACCAAGGTGCATAAAACTTGACAAACGTTGTGCCAAAACTGATCATGGCATCAAAATTACTATCAGTTAGTTGGAAAGGCTTGATCTGAAAGGAAGTCATTTAATTTTAAAGGTAGTTTATTCACCTGCCATAGTGCACACATCCATGCACACAGAATTTAATACAGACTTCGAAGAGGTTAAGGTAAATTGCCAGTACCTGCAAGTCCAGGTCAGAAGCATCTGAAGGTACCGCCTCAGCAGACTCGCTATTGTCAGTAGTCACGCTACTTAGAAGACTATGCTCAGAGATCTTTAAAGTCAAGTAATTCTTTAAGTCATCTAGAGAGCGAGTTCCCTCATAACTATCCACCTGAATGAGAAGTTTACAAGACTGTAAATTTAAAGTAGTGTTAAGCTGACCCGATTTAATCCAGCACTCTTCTGAGAAGCATGCCCCCTTTTGTAAGTCAGACTTTGTGATAGCCCCCATGTCTAATTAGCAGCCCTTCAAACCTCACAACTTCAGTAGATCTTTAAGTCATCCAGAGAGAACAACTCTTATCATTTTGTCCCGCTGAATCAACAATTTACAACATATTCTCATCGTACTTTGTCTTTACCATCATTCTCTACTCTATTTAGTTCAGGCTAACTTGTTTGCTAGTAAGAAGATATTACGCAAATATTGCAGGTGATCAATGTGTAGATTACATTTACTTTTAGGCTTTGGAGATTTAAGTTAAGGAGAAAAGTTATGGGTTCCTGAAAAACTCCGCATTTTTGCAACACATCTGCTTTGCTCACTGCATATATAACAAACAGAAGTCTAGAACAGAAAGTTATTAGGGTAGTGTGATCTCCTATTATTAAGTAGAAAATCTATCATTCTTAATCTGCGACAATGGTTGTGTTACCTCATGGGCTGGCAGGGTACTAGCTATCAACGTGCTTGCAACAAAGATCTCAACCCCTCTTGCAATCCTCAAAGGGTACCTTAGTACAAACCTCTCTTCCATCTTTAAACAGTTTAAGAGAAGGAAAGCCATGGATATTGTGCTCTGTGCACTTTTTGCTTTCTGTTGTGCAATCAATCTGTACAGAATTAAAGGTCACAGTGTTAAGGAATAAACCACTTTCGCTACAATGAAATATTCTAACGGCTTCAGGAATAACCTACCTAGATACTCTTGTTTTGAGTTTGTGAAATTGCTAACAAGTTCTCTAATGAGCAGAACAGATCATCTGCCATGAATGGCAGGTATCTGGCCAATGAAAATAGTCCCATCCCCCAATGTTCTTTATTTTCTTGCAATTGCCTTAAGTGTTTGCATGGAACTTATGACAGTTAGTGGAGAATGATAGTTTTTATAGGCAGTACCCTA
>BLFK01000484.1:488517-493986 GCA_014634185.1 Astreopora myriophthalma
CTGTTTGTAATGAAAAAGGTTTTTACCAAGGAGCATAGAACTTTATAAAATGAAGTCCCACTTCCACATGTCTGTCAAAGTTCTCTGATGTTAGTGTGTATAGGCCATTGTCAGCTTCATTTGCCTCAGTTTCTTCCTTTTCGTTTTCCTGAAACAAAAATAAATCAAAGGCATCCTGTGGTAAGCTCGTGGAAGAAGTAAGATGCTGTGTCAATTAAGAGATTAAGAGTACAAATGCATGAATGTTAACGACCATTTAACGAATGCATGGATGTGCCTGCTGAACTTGAGACGATCGGAAATCAATTACAAATTTTCTATTGTTTACGCCTGACATCTGCTACCCCAACCATCCTGATAGCTCTCCACAAGCTAACAAGGGCACCTTACTACATTAGTACACAAGCGAATAATGCGAGAACTACAACATAGCAGATGTTATTGCATCAAATGGAAACTTGGAAAAAATCTGAGCTTCAGATGGGATTTGAACCCACGACCCTCCACTCACATCATTCACTGGATCTTATGTGCTAATAGGGTTTTACCAGGTGATGGTCTCGCAGGATACCCACAGAAAAAACTCACACTAGTCCATTAAAAGCCAATTTAATACACACTTGATTGTCCTGCATGTTCAGTGAATTATTATTATTGTTATTGTTATTATCAGTATTATTATCATCAACATCACAAACATTGAATCATACCTCAGATGTTGCCAGAACTTTGTTGACAAATTCCTTGAGGTCATTCATTCGTCTTTTGCCATTGTATCTCTTGATTTCACCGTGATCAAAATACAACTTTAACCTGCACATAAGTATATATGACAAAAATGCAACTGCATGATTGAAAGATTTTTCATGTATGAATAAAAACAAAATAACCTTAAATAGTACAAGATTATCTCATCCAAATCACATACAGCTCTTAGAGGAACATAGGGTCCCCGACAAGCTTTACTGGCAGTGTTCACAGGGAATCTTAAGGAGTTAAGCTGGAGTCAAAAGCCAATGCAGGGTCTCTATAAATTTTCTCAATTCAATTTACTACTTGGTTTTCCCAGGCCAGCTGGGAAAAGCATACTGTTTCTGTATAGCATATTGTGACTGACTGAAATAAAAAGGGGAATTTATATTAGTCCCTAACAGTAAGAATTTACTGTTAGTAACTTCAAATTACATTTCCCATCAACCAATATTATTGCTACCTCAGATAAGCTTTCTATCCTCTTGTGTGAATTTGTCAATTCAATCGATTTTTCATTCCGTCAGAAACAATATACATCAGTAATATAAAACTAAGAACCACTCTCCCACTGTGCTGCTCCAGAAGACCTCTGACCCATCTAGGAGTGCAGATTAGGACTTTTTTCTGCCTCATTTTAATAAATATTACAGTGAAACCACTTGCAGGTGATAGCAATTTTCTCTGGAACCTTAAGGGAAAACTACTGCTTACGTTGGGTATGCACGGATATTCTGTTTAGCACAGAGTGGTGTCTCTTTTGTACAATCTACCTGTGAAAAAGGACACAGTAGTGTTCAGTTAAGTGAAATGAAACTATTCTGCATAATTTATGATAATTTAATGGCAATGCAAATTACCTAAAATATTACTACTAAATTCTTGGTACCCCCGGGTCAGAAGATCTCTTGGCCTCTCCACCATATGTACCAACACCTACCTTAATGTCATTCACCTGTAATAAAAGTTACAATAAAACTTTTCTGAAACTTTGCATGATGGATGTCTATGTCTAGAATATAAAAGAAATGAAGTAGAAACTGAGGCGGTCCCCATTCCCATTTCACCACATTAAAGCGAAAGAATGAAAGACTGACACATTTCTTCTGTCCATGATCATCAGAACAGACCTAACAAGGACTGTACTATTTTTATTACCTTAGCTATTGTGATGAGTTCAGTTTGAGGAATATTGCTGTAGTGTTCAGCAAGAAGATTCCAGGTCGGCATAAACTTCTTGCAGTGTTCACACCTGTTGGTGAAACATTCAAATGCAAGCTAAATTTGAACTTTGGTACTTCTATTTCTGAACTCTTGCAAAGCAGGCTTAGTCTTTCCCTTTCATGAAGAAATTTGCTTGGAAGTAACTTATAGACTAACTTGTTTACAGTTACAGACTGTTAACAGTTACAGACAGTTAAGTTACAGCCTGACAAGGAAAATGAATTTAATAAGTAACTGTAGATCGCAATTTAACCATGTGCAACTAACTACATAGGGTAAGCTAATGTAACCAAATTAACACGGCACGAAGAAAGCTAAGCTCACCAAGGCCCATAAAACATAACAAAATGGGAGGATGAACCAAACACCCTGTCCTCAAAGTCTACATCTGTAAGCGAAAGCACTTTGTCCTCCAGGCTTGGAGAAATAACTGAGTAAAGAACAAAAACAAAGATTTGTTTTGCAGCCATAATTCCACATTTCCAGAAGGACACGTTTTGTTTTGTGTAGGTACGTTGTATATGGGGACATATATTGTCAGCCTCATTCCCAGGGTCTTTCATCCCCCTGCCCCAGCAACTGCCCAGTGAGCGCTGTGGGGTGGGGAGATGAAAGACCTTGGGGACGAGGTTGCTTCCTGCCCCTCAGGAGGCGCTGATTGTCGCATGGTCAACGAATACGGAAGCCCCGAGGGTACCTGTCTTAGGGTTCGATTCCGCAGTAAGAATACGAAGGAATCACCCTTGAGAGAGGTTTGACGTTATCGGAATACAAAGGAGATTTCAGGATTATTTTGGGGTAGGCTCAACTGGGCTGTACATAGAGTTTCCCTTTCTGATTTCCGACTACACTCCATATTCGCTCTCATTCTTATGCACATGTTTTACAGTCATCGTTTTCCTCTGCACTCCTCTTCTTCTTCTTCTTCTTTTTTTTTTTTGTGCTATTTTTCACACACTGCTTGTTTTCTCTCACACACGCCTTACTGCCCACGTTTTCAGCATTTCAGTTTTCAAATTTTGTGCAGCTCATTTTCCATACACCACATTTATTTTCCACATTCCACATTTATTTGCCAAAATCCACGCTCCGGATTTTCCTTAAAGTTGTTTACTCCAAATCTGCTCCGGCCTGACGCGTCTGCCAACTTTTTTCCCGCTCTTCTTGCAACCCACTTGACCAGTAAGAGATGAGAATTTCAACGAGCAACCAATCAGAAGACCATAAGAAACCCACGTGTTTTCTTGGCCAAATGATTGACGTGAGCACCTTTGGCACTGTCTTCGAGAAAAATTTCATTCATTAAGACAAACTTTATGCGATCCAGCGAGAAGAGAGAAAACGTTTTTGTCACCCGTAATTTAGTCTTCATTCACTTATTTCTCGTGCAAAAAACGTATTAAGCACCTGTCCACGTGCAGCTGAAATGAAAATGTTAAAAACTAATTCAGGTGAGGTGTTTTCTAACAGCTAAACTTCGCAACTTGCGGCGGCATTTGCACATCTTTGAGCATACATTAGTGTACTCGCAGATGAAATTCATTTTTTTTGCATAAAAGCTTGGCTTTTTCAAGTTAAATTCCCATTCAAAATACTTTTACGTTAACTGTAACTTAATTCTGATTCTTTTGCAGCAGAAATTTCCTGAAGAAGACAGCAAAATCGAGGCTCGAAGATAAGAAAAATCGGCGCGCTTCTCACGTGCAGTGGAAACATCCTTGGAGTTTCAAGCAGACGGGCATTAAAGGGTAACTACATTCTCGCCTTCAACTTTGTAAATATTGCACGAAAAAGGAAATAAAGCAAGAGATTTTGTCGAGGTTTCAAGTAACTAAAAGAGGCTTCGGCGATAACCGCGAACGGAATTAGAATGACAAAGGCCTACAAATTGAGGTGAAGACAAAGCTATTTTTGTTCTTAGCTAATGAGAGGTTGAACCAAATTAAATAAGTTAATAAGCGGAGAATTAGTATGGGTAATCAAATGGTGACGAGTGAAATTAGGGAATAATTTCACGCAAGTGAAATTATTACCCAATTTCACGAGTATACCATTTGATTACGGATTAATATTGTGGATGACAAATTACGCTCACAGGACGCCATTTTGGTATCGCAGGAAAAGGTGCCACCCATGATACTATATCAGAAATTCTCCCATTTAAGCTGGTCGCGAGAAAAAAAACTGAAACTTCAACTGCATATATATCAAAACGGTAGTCTCGGTTCTACCTCATGCCCGAAGTAAGACTGATTTTGCGCATACAATTCGGAAAAATTGAACCAAGAATTCTCCTGATCGAAGTGGTTAAATTTGCCCAAAAGAAAAAAGAACAATAAAGAAAAGGACAAGGAAAAAAAAACTTGTGGTGTTTACTGCAGTCCGCAAGCTTGAGTGCGAATTATCTCCGACGTTTTGATGACCGTTGAAACATTTTAGCTTCGTTCTTTGACTTAATTCTTTACTGAACATACGAAAAATGGTACCAAATAATTCAATAATTCCAAAAGCTTAAAATCCAGGCAAAACCCGAAATATTTTGACAGGGTTAACTTAACGGCAAGAGGCAGCAGCTACCGTGCGCAGAAACTGTAAGCTTGATCCTTCATACTAGCAACTTCTAAAAAATTAGCTTTTGCCAAAAACATAACGCAAAAAAGCAGCTTTCTGTAAAAGATTCCGCCGCGTTATCGTTAATAGTTTGCCGCACTTTTGTCAGCGCGGAAGATATATATATATTTTTCATTTTTCCTCCTAGCAAACACAGCGCACCATGGCCAGGGGGTTTTTTTTCAATAAAAAAAAGTATCCGTAATATTGTTGCAAATATCGCATTTTCTCCTGTCTTTTAGCATATCTCCAAACGTTTTCTTTAGAAATCGTGTATGATTAAGCGAAAAATACCGGAACGATTCGCAGAATCTTTGGTTTCCGAAAAAGCCAGCGCAATTTAGCCATTAAGAATTCCTTTAAACCTTCTACATAGATACATACATCCATTCAAAGGGTTTCTCTCTGAAGAAGGTTGACTGAGTGAAAAGGGGGTCGGGTGTAAGGGTGGAGGGGTGGAGTGAGAGTGAAAGGGTGTGAAGGGTCGGGTGTAAGGTTAGAGGGGTATGTTCGGTGTGAGGGTGGGGTACTGGGAGTAGGATATGGGGGGTGGGGGTACTTGGAGTAGGTATGGGGGGATTTATTTTTGTATAATATTGGAAAACTGTTAGGTGCTTATCCCAGGGTTCGTAACTCTATTGGGGTAAAAATTCAAGGACTTTCAAGGATGAAGTTTGCATTTTTCAAGGACTCAATGCAGTGCAAAATCAAACCCATGGAAAAGGTTTTTACCGGTCTTTTTTTTACCATTTTCTGTCGTTACTTCCTTGCAGAAATTTTTTTCCTATTATATAAGCCACTGGACAATCTGGGTTGGATGCCATGAGCAACAACTTTCGAGGACGTTCCAAGACCAAATCCAGTTTTCAAGGACTTTCAATTTTG
>BLFK01000484.1:494114-539114 GCA_014634185.1 Astreopora myriophthalma
GCCCGAAGTAAGACTGATTTTGCGCATACAATTCGGAAAAATTGAACCAAGAATTCTCCTGATCGAAGTGGTTAAATTTGCCCAAAAGAAAAAAGAACAATAAAGAAAAGGACAAGGAAAAAAAACTTGTGGTGTTTACTGCTGTCCGCAAGCTTGAGTGCGAATTATCTCCGACGTTTTGATGACCGTTGAAACATTTTAGCTTCGTTCTTTGACTTAATTCTTTACTGAACATACGAAAAATGGTACCAAATAATTCAATAATTCCAAAAGCTTAAAATCCAGGCAAAACCCGAAATATTTTGACAGGGTTAACTTCACGGCAAGAGGCAGCAGCTACCGTGCGCAGAAACTGTAAGCTTGATCCTTCATACTAGCAACTTCTAAAAAATTAGCTTTTGCCAAAAACATAACGCAAAAAAGCAGCTTTCTGTAAAAGATTCCGCCGCGTTATCGTTAACAGTTTGCCGCACTTTTGTCAGCGCGGAAGATATATATTTTTCATTTTTCCTCCTAGCAAACACAGCGCACCATGGCCAGGGGGTTTTTTTTCAATAAAAAAAAGTATCCGTAATATTGTTGCAAATATCGCATTTTCTCCTGTCTTTTAGCATATCTCCAAACGTTTTCTTTAGAAATCGTGTATGATTAAGCGAAAAATACCGGAACGATTCGCAGAATCTTTGGTTTCCGAAAAAGCCAGCGCAATTTAGCCATTAAGAATTCCTTTAAACCTTCTACATAGATACATACATCCATTCAAAGGGTTTCTCTCTGAAGAAGGTTGACTGAGTGAAAAGGGGGTGGGGTGTAAGGGTGGAGGGGTGGAGTGAGAGTGAAAGGGTGTGAAGGGTCGGGTATAAGGTTAGGGGGTACTGGGAGTAGGATATGGGGGGGTGGGGCTACTGGGAGTAGGTATGAGGGGATTTTATTTATTTTTTGTATAATATTGGAAAACTGTTAGGTGCTTATCCCAGGGTTCGTAACGCTATTGGGGTAAAAATTCAAGGACTTTCAAGGATGAAGTTTGCGTTTTTCAAGGACTCAATGCAGTGCAAAATCAAACCCATGGAAAAGGTTTTTTTTTTTTTACCGGTCTTTTTTTTTTTTACCATTTTCTGTCGTTACTTCCTTGCAGAAATTTTTTTCCTATTATATAAGCCACTGGACAATCTGGGTTGGATGCCATGAGCAACAACTTTCGAGGACGTTCCAAGACCAAATCCAATTTTCAAGGACTTTCAATTTTGAATCTTGAATTCGGGGACATTCAAGGACATTCAAGGCACGAGCGAGCCCCGTTATTTTTTTCCCTCTCCACACCACGAACCAAAAACCGAAAGATTCAGACCAAAACAAAATATAGCCAACAAGCCATATTTATTTTAAAGATGTGATTAAACATTAAATCAATCAGACAACATTTCGGTTGGAATTTTTAATACACATTTAACATTGACTAACTTACAAGCATATATAAAAAGAGAACTTTTATTTAAAAAACATTTTTTGCACAAAAACCAAAATATTTTCAGCTGCCCCCCCCCCCCCCTGAAAATATTTTGGTTTTTGTGCAAAAAATGTTTTTTTTAAATAAAAGTTCTCTTTTTATGTATGCTTGTAAGTTAGTCAAGCATACATAAAAAGAGAACTTTTATTTTAAAAAAACAAAAACAAAAACATTTTTTTGGGGTGGGAATTGGGGGTTAAGGGTATATATCAAGTAATTTTGTATTTTAAAGTGTAATAATGATAGTGTAGTGTAGTGTGAGGTGTATGTGTTATGTGCTATTGAAATAAAGCTTTGTATAAAAAAAAATATATATATATATATATATATATATTTTCAGCTGTCAGGGTTGTGTTAAATAGATTTCACTCTATCCTGTAAATATCTTTTCTGCTGTCCCTTAATCCAGTGTTGTATTTTAACTTTTCAGCTCCCTGTGCAATTTTGAGCCTAATCCACCAGACCTGCCGGCCAGTCCCAACCAGACAACCAGACAGAACCACCAATCAATGAAGTTATGATCCTCGCAGTTATGAACGCAATTTTAGCCATTGCATAGAGAAGCCTGAAAACATTCCTCACGATGCCGGTCCTGAACCACCAATATCCAACTGAGCCATAGCTTTCCAACATTCGTATTTGCCACTCAGATCAGCCAACAGCATTCAGTGAGTCAGCTTTGTCTTGTCAAGCCAATGGAACAACCCGGTCATGCAAATTGGGGTGGGCATGGGGGGTATATATAAGGGCTCTGGTTGAACCTCAGAATGCACACGATACACAGATGATTGACTACTGGGCTTAATTTAATTGCAGGTTCCTTTGCACGTTATTCGGCCATCAACTTCGGCTTTTTCTTTCGGCTTTTTTCGATTTTACAGCAAGTTTAAGACATCGATTTTTTTATGCGGTTCTTCAACAAGTTGATGTCTGCACTCCAAGTCTTCTTCGGAGGAACTTCGCCATCGACGTCATACTCTCGCTTAGTTGCGCCTAGGTTTACACAACCACACGTCACTTGTCACTCTATTAGTGCTGAATCAAGTGAAGCTACATCTCGTGAGGTTCAACCAGATATTAATTAATTTTACGTCAAATGCAACTTTGGAATCAGAGCTTAAGGAGGTAGTGGAGGGCGAGCCTTGGGCTCCTAACCAATCAGAGCGCGATGCATCTCATTGAAAATGGCGGCATGCCCAAATAGGGGCATAAATGTAGGATGGTCGAGGGTCAAAGCACGTGCTGTGCACGTGCCATGACGTAAGGCTCTAAAAAGGGCTGGACAAAGACCTCATGGGTCCAAGGTCACCCCTAAAGACGAATAGGCCAAAGTGGTCTCGAGGTGGAATGTCACGGGTAACGCCAAAACCGGAAATAGGTCACGCCCAGCCGGAAGTGAGGTGAAAAATCACACCAAACATGAATTTTGACGATAAAAAACGATTTTTTAATGAAAAACCGACAACTATGTACAAACAGGAATGTGTAGGGGATCCGAGTGATTGCCCCGTCCCTTTTATGCTCAAGAAAAAAACAATGACTATGTACAAAACCTATATGTACAAACTATTTACAAAACCTATATTTACATTGGATACAGCTTCTCTTCCTCCAGGTCTGAGTGGGGAGGGGTGTGTTCGTCGTGGGCGTCCTCAGCATCCCCGGAAGTGAAGTTGAGGGTGTCCTCCCAGGTAGTGATGCTGATGGTGTCCCCGCCTTCACTGACCGTATCCCCACCTTCTGAGGGTGCACTTACCATCGTTGTGCCGATGTTGACAAGGATGGCGCCGCAGTGGGGTCAGGACCAGTCTCGTCTGCCCAAACTCGGCGATACAAAACCGCATCAGGCAGAACACGTAGATCTTTTGGCCACAGCAAAACATCTGGGCCGGCTTCAAGAAGTGGACTCCTGGGGCTCCCTTTTCTGCGGCAATCTTGTTGATTGCATTCATGCGAGCCATCAGCTTCAGCGACGGGACGAATGGCATGGCATAATGGAGGCACATGACACATGGCTCCTGCTCGTGAGGGGTGTCACAGTTGTGGAATGAAGGCCCCGCACACATCGGTCCACAACTTATAGACATTGGAAGGATCAATCAGGGACTCGGCCCGGTCCTTTTTGAAAAAACCTGGTCAGAGGGGGGATAGGGGGGATAGGGAGGATAGGGGGATCCCCCCAGAAGACCCCGTGACCGCCAGACGTCTCCTGATTGGTCGGCGCTGACTCGATAAAAGTTGTGACTGATCTGAGAGACTCCATAATCCAAGATGGAGAGTCGGTGGGAGGTTCTCCCACCGGAGCTGCAAGAGATGATCTTGACCACGAAAGCAAGGGCCAAGCACCGTGACAAGATGAAACTGGTGGGCCTCGAACTGAACTACCTGGTGATCTGTCCCTACAAGAGGTACGCCTTCATCAAGGCCACCAACCCACCCTCCATATCTTGCCCCAGTCTCTTATTGTTCACGATGCCACTTGTTCCTTGATCTGCTCGGGAACCAATGGATGTACCCTGCCCGGTGGGGCAGATGATCCAGATGCCCTTCATTGCTGATGACCCGGACCGTTTTCCTCAGTAAAAAGACCGAACCAGCCCCACCTCGGGGTCTCTTTAGACCCCCCTTTACATGTCAAGAAAGTCATGACCAACACTTACGAAAAAGTCTCTAACAAAAATTTTATTGTACAAAAAATCAACCACGGCCCAAATGCTGCGCATGGTCTATGTTGATAAAGTGCATGTCTCTGGGCAGGCGCAAGGCCCCGCACACCCATTGTATGAAATGAAAGCATTCCACGCGCGGGCAGTGATGGCGGAGCAGGTCATCGTAATGGCCGGACGTGAGGACTGTGTTCAAACACGTCATGTGGTCGAACTTGGGGCACTGGAAGGCTTCGAGGTTGACGCAGGGAAGGTGGAGCTTTTCCAGGAGTTTCTTCTCGTGGATGCCACCCTTGTACCCCACAACAGGTTGACTCACAGTGGCATGTCGGGTGTACGAAGCTTCGACGTCCTCGGCCGGTTGAGCTTGGGGTGTGGCGTGTTCGCTCTCTTGGGGATGAAACGTTAAGACCACTTCCAGGGGTGCCCATAATTCTTGGATCCATAGCGGGTGCCCATGTGATTGCACCACCCCATTTTGCGCACCAGGAAGATCGGGAACAAACGAACAATGACACCAGGTGTAAAAAAGTCCCTCATTTTTACTGACACACACGCACACAAAGATACACACACCCAGAGATGCATGCACGAGAGAGTTATTGACAGTAATAGTCACTTTCTTGGTAATCCACCATGGGCGAAGGGAACTTTTTCCACCGGCTAGATTGAATGGAGGACGAGTGGCCGTTGCTCGTTCTCCAGAAAATGGAACCGCTCCCCTCACTCTTTGCAGACCCAGGTGGGTCGGAGCGGGGTAGGTTCTGCCATCTCCATCCATATCAGTCGGGTGCACAGGGACCACAGGAGATCCACCCACTGAAAGAAATCGCTTTTTTCAGACTGAAGGCACACCAGGTAACACCTGCCATGGTTGTGCGTGTTGCTTTGTGTCACAGCAGCCCATGTAGGTTCCCTGCAGTAAAAGGTGAACAGTACCTCCTTGATGCCGGTGTGGAGTTGACACGGCAGGGGCTCGGTCCTCGCCCATCCACAGCGGACACGTCTTCTCCACGCATTCCACGTAGGCCCAGCCTTTGCATGAGACGTTGTGGTCCAGAGGCAGATGATGGAACAGGCACATCAAGACCGTGACTCGGGGTGGAGGTGGGGATTGATCTTCCTCCAGGACTTCTTCGTCCTCATGCAGGCCGAAGATTCTGCAACAATAGGCCTCCTTGGGTCGCTCGTAAGGTGGCTCCTCAGGCTGGGACAAAGGCAAAGTCAACAGCGGCGGCAACAGCTCAGGCTCCAGAAGGGAATACTGGCCAACAGTTCTTCGAGGGCTTGAGGCTCTGGCATCTGCAGTGGGGGCGGTTCCTCCTCCTTCTGTTCCATTCAGGGTTGGGTGGCAGCCATGGGGGCTGGCTGCTTTGTTGGGCAGGGTGGCAGGCCCCCACACCATCGTGAGGTGTGGTGTCATCGGCTACCGGGCACTCAGCTCCAAATGTTGACTGCCTTGAGCACGACGGTGGGCGGGGGCTTTTGGCGGGCTGTCTGGTGGACGGGTTTCTTTTGGATCAAGGAATCATAACGGGTGCCTGACAGATACTCTGCCCCTGGCAGGTAGGTCATCAGGGACGACAGTGGTTAGTGGAGCAAAGATCGGTCCGCACGCATGCGAGGGTCGAAAAGGTACACATGACCGGGAAAGTATGCGAGGGCCAGGAAACTATGGAGCACGTGCACACCTCTCGCAGTTATGAGTTACTGTGACTACTACAAGGATCTCCAGTCCGATGCTTTTAGCACTGAAGACGGCTAATTGTTGGAACGGGTGAAACGTGGACTGGCTGCCGGGTACACGTTTGAGGAGACACACCTCCATTGCTTGCAAGATTTGGCCAACCCCTTGGAATGCTTGGAGTTGGGGCCACTGTACGCTGCGAAGGCTCCCAGAGCATTCACGCCATGAACCCCGCCTCCTCCCCACAGATGCAGACTGAGCCTCCCCCACAGATGCCAGAGACCGACCCCCGCCCCATTGAACTAGGAGATCCACCCCCTTCAACAGGCCCCGAGGGAAGCAAGGGAGGCATGCCACCAGCACGAACAGGCCCACAACCAGCTCCCATGTTCATTTGTTAGAAGTACTTGACCACGACTGATGTGAGCCTCGTGATGGGTGGAGCTCGAGGAACGGATGCTTTGGCTGAGAAGTATGCCCGACAACTGGGCATCCCCTGCCACGAGGTGGTTGGCCCTTCACACTTGACATACAAAGCCCTGGAAGAAGGGTGGGATGTGTTGTGCCGAGTGAGCCCCGAGGCATGGGGAACGTGTACGAACCCCCATTTGGGAATTCAGAAGCCAGAACTATGACATCGTGAAAGATGCCGATGCAGTGGTGGTGTTTGGTCATTTGGAGTTGTTCAGCTACTTTGCCTAAAGCCATCCCCATTTTATCCTGACCCAGACCATGAACGGTGACGATGACTATGTGCCGACGCTGATTGGGTACACCGCTGTGGTGGGCACGTGCAAACTCTTATGCTATCGACAGGCGGTGCAACAATTACAGGCCATGTTCCGGCATGTACGCCCCGAATGTACATAAAATGTCAATAAAAGAACATGTTTTGAAACAAAGGGTGTTTATTTGCAATCATGTCTTGGCACACGCTGGGTGAGATGGCACCTCGTGCGCTGGGTGTGCATGAGTCTGATCAACACAGTGGGGGTGCCTTCCAGGTGGCTCGACGGATCACGGCAGAGTTTTACAATCCCCCCTTCCAAACCTTCTTGAAGAAACACGGTATTTCACGGCGGCCAGGACGCTGCAGTTCAATGACATGCTGCCCTCGTTGGTGCAGGGGTACAATGGCAGTTGTCATCACAGCATCGGCATGGCACTGCAAGACGTGACGCCTGAGAACAAAGCCAACGTGTAGCCAACCCTGTACGGGAAATGTTTGAATTGAAAGAACAAGAGTCCGAGTTTGAAAGCAAAGGATCACGTGCTGTTGGGCCAGCACCATCGGCCATTCAAGAAAGGGTATCTGCCCGGGTGGACCAAAGAAGTGGTCGTCATGTGGGGCGTGCAGCTGGGGCCCGTGCCCACCTACAAGGTGGAGGAGATGGACGGGATGCTGTTGGAAGGCACCTTTTACGAGCAGGATCTGCAGAAAGTGATGGTGGACGACGACGCCTTTTTGCACATCAAGAAAGCACTTAAATGGACCAAAGACCGCTTGTCCTTGCAGTAGAAAGGGTGGCCGGCCAAGTACAACAGTTGGATCTGTTGGAGCGACGTGCAAACGCCATGAGCAAAGAATTTTACGTGACCTTGCCCAGTGATGCCGGCACCAACTAGTTTACTGACCACTCTGCATCCTTGTTCAAACTGCATTTGCCCTACCTGCTCCCCCTGAAAGGCAGCGGGTGGCAAGTGGGGTTGAGCAGTCTCTCCCTACCATCATCAGTTATCCTGCAGGCGGGGTCATCCAAGAGAAGGAAGTGAAGATGGACGACATCGACCATCTCGATTCAGTGGTGGACGGCGCAACCTTCATGAAAGCCATGATCAATGCCCTCAAATGTGTGAGGATGGCAATGACGGCGCAGGGGCATTGGATGGTGGACACAATGGGGAAACGGTTGTATGTGACATTTTGATGGGACCAACATAGTGACTGCCATGATCTGGTGATCGATAATACCCACTCCAAGATGAATGCTGGGAACATGCCC
This sequence comes from Astreopora myriophthalma, assembly GCA_014634185.1. Taxonomy (NCBI): domain Eukaryota; kingdom Metazoa; phylum Cnidaria; class Anthozoa; order Scleractinia; family Acroporidae; genus Astreopora; species Astreopora myriophthalma. Next base: position 501,981 of record BLFK01000484.1, read on the forward strand.
ACCTTCATCGTCAGTCACAAATTGGCCTACAGGATGGGTGGTTGAAGTCGACTCAAGACAGGGATGACACCCTGGGTCCCAACCTGTGCATGGAGTTTCAGGTCCATAAGATCATGGATTTGGCCGGCAAAAATTAAGACTTGATCAACCAAGCCAGGTTCGTCTACCTGGCTCTGAGCATGAATTGTAACTGGCAGTTACAGAACTTGAACAATGCATTTTGCAAGGTGGTGGGAAAACCAATGCAGACCCTGCACTGCAATTCCAGCAGAAGCAGCATGTGCCATCAAGTCACGGACCTGTTGTGCAAAGTCCATTACCGACGCCAGGGATGAGCCACGGTGTATTTTGAACCACTGCACGTACAGTATCGACAACTCAACAGGGGTGGCCGCAGCGGCCAACATGGGGTCGCCATGGCCATCTTCAGACACGCAGGCAGCCAGGATCACCCGCATCAATGCCTGATCGACCATGGGACACAAACGACCTCGACAGAGACCTCCCACCGCCGTCCACCTCCAGGAGTAGCAGGAGCAGGAGCAGTAGAAGCCGTCATGGTTGCACCCGTGGCCCCGACAAGGATGTCAACCAGCCCCACCGAGAGGAGGCCCCAGAGCCGGCAACAGCAATGGGACGCTGATGGTGGCAGCAGCGGCAACAATCGACGAGGATGCTGTTTGGACCAGGAAGAATTGAGATGGCCGTTGGATCTCTTGGCCGAAGATCAACATCAATGTGCACGACAAGAATTATGTGCGGGCAGGGACAAACACACAAGTGGTTCTGTTGAGGTGAACCTGAGTGTTTCAAACACGGATACATTGTTGTTTCTCAAGACATTCACACTTTAACATCTAGGAGCTCACCCCATGGCTGACGACACAGAAAGATCCGACAGATTAATTAAAATAAAAAAATGTGTAACTTTATATTATGTCAATAAAAAACAACAAAAACTATATTGTCACTGTCTTTATTTAAACACATTTAATTAAGTGTATTGAACTTAAACTAAATGAAGGAATACTAACTAATAGTCAGTGTCTTGTATGTAAAATATACTAAGCTGAAAAACTTATATTTTCAGCTTAGTATATAGTACTTTAATTTTAAACGCTTAAACTTCTACGAGACATCACAACTGCACTGGCTGTCATCAAGTCTTTAACTGCAAGATGAAAAGAATGGTCGTCGTCACAGGGAAATAAACAACCAGATGGCTGGCACTAAAAGCATCTGATCGAGGGTGAATATTCCACATGTTATGCTGTTTTACTAAATGGGTTGTGCTTTTATTTCAGTTCCACTCCTCCTGTCTCACATTCCTCGTAAAATCACACCAGACATCTGCAGCAAATGTAATGTGAGATTGAAACAGGTGTGAATTCACAAACGTTTTTGCAGCCATTCACGCAAAATCTAGAGTCATTTTTTTATTTGAGATCAACAGTGGGACTGGCTTCAATTCTAGATGTGAAAAATTTAATGACGGATGACTGTTAGTCAAAATCAGTATGTCACATGCCTGTGATAAACATTTAGTCAACAGAGTGATGTACTTTTAACAGTGAGTCAAAATCACTGTGATGAACTGTCAATCAACAATTTGATTTGGTTCTTCGATGTTTCTCAACATCTGCGTGATGCTATTATTCATTAACCAGAATGCGAACATTACTTTCAACTCACCTTTTGCAATGTTTAATGAACATACAATGCAGATTTTATCTTAACACCACAAAGAGCCTTTTGTTTTCCAGATGCAATTTTAACAGTCAACTGTGCTCAGGATCATTTATGGTGCCCATGTATATCAATCTTCCCTGGCCACACGCGATTGGCTGGGAAGCAAATTATATGAAGAAAAGAATCACTGACCTTGATCCCACAAGTCTCCTAGACTTGAGGTAGTTGGAGCATCAGCACCAGCAATCTGATGGCCACCCTTTGACTCTGTCGCCGGTTCCTTTTGCTTATTGTCTGGCTATACACATCTTCTCAAACAAGTGAAACATAACACCTTCCCAAAGCTGCTAAAGGAGAAGACAAATTACTTCAACTGTGACATCAAAATTCCAAAACGTAACACAAGCTGACAGCTAGATAAGCTAGCTAGTACTGAACTGCTTACAGTTCCAAATACCATTTCTGGTGTCATTTTACAACAATAGCAACAAGAAAATTACGAAACAAGAGCAATTAAACAAAAAGCCAGCAAGATGGAGTGGGCAGCTTTTACATTTACCATGTGTACATTGGACTATCCAGTCGCCACTGAAAAATGATGTTACTACAAGGGACCTCTGACATTCTAATCACAGCCTTTCGCAGGGTGTCTGTCTCGTGATCTCACTTAAATTGACTAGCTCAGAGAAGCCAATTTGAGTGATGTGGTGGAGAATCCAAAAAAGTTATTGCATGTTCAGTCTGAAGTTCAAAGTTCTGTTGAGAACACAGGTTTCTTTGTCTCCAGTTACCCAGTGTTGCTATAGCAACTAATACACATTCAGGAAGCTCAAAACACACCATAACTTCACTTCTAATGTGTACATGTCACCTGTTGACATTCTTATCCTACTATTATGCACCCCAGCAACATAATTGAGCCCTCTTCTAGCTCAGTGGGGGTTCACTGAAACTGGCTGTTTGAACACCATTCTCCTCATTCCAAGTTCTCTTTTTCCTCCTCCTCAGTATGCATTACTTCATGATAATATTCTCAAAGGGATGAATGAAACACATTTTGTTGCTGGTGTTATACTAACAAAGGGTTATTCCTAAAAACACCAGCTTTTGAATCTCTTTAGGAAGGCCGCTTTACAATGACAACTTCCTAATTTTGCCCACTGAGAAAGTACATTCCAAACTCACCCTATTATTTGGTACAGTATGATAGTTTGGCACCTTACAACAGTGTAAAAAGTCTCAAACTTGTCTGGAATATGAGCCAATCACATGAGAGGAAGGAAACGAAGAAGTTAGAACCAACAGACAGTCTGAGTAACCTTTCTTGTGTCATATTGAGTTCAATCATTGCCAACAAGGAAAAACCAAACAAGAAGAAATGCCCAAAGAGAGTTTACAGATCAGAAAATACTAACGAAAGAAGATAGCTTTATTCAGCCTTCATATATTGGATTTTTCACTAAAATAGAGTGAAGACAAAATGTTTTACATACAACCAAATCCAGAATCACCACATCCAGAAGAAGCACAAACAGCGACTAACTTCAAAAGCCATGAATGTGGAATGAATTGTAGGATGCTTGTGCCATGACCCTGCTGCAATGGCCTTCCTTCCTTCCTCTTCAAAGTCAGCAATTGGTAAACACATCTTAACTGTGTAATCTTCAGAAAATCATGGGTGTGACTCATGGAGTTGGGAAAACTTTTAATTTCTTTTCCCCACATGTCCGTGCATTGCCACTCAGTAGTACATTATCACCAGCTTGCAAATCAGTACACAATCCCTGAAAACACCCAATGTAAATATGTCACCTGACATTCTAATCTTGGTATATCACTAGAGATGTCTCTCATGAACCTATTTTACTTGCCTAATTCTTACAGGCTTATTGTAGTTCACTAGTAGATCAGCCAAAGAAGCTACTGGAAGCCATGCCTGTAGTATACACTCCCATAGGAGGAAGTCAGATTTCTTTTTCTGATGCACCTATCAATGTTAGGCCCAAGGGGGGGGCAGGGTCAGGCTCAGGCATGGCGTAGGGATTTTGACATTTTCTTTAAAAACATTCAAATTCCCCACCCCAGAGACAAAATAATTGGTCAAAATCCCCACCCGGAAGCAAGTGAAGGTGGTCAAATGTCCTTCAAACCTTGTTGCACACAAGAGGAGTGTAACAATTAGCCTACAACTGAATAAAAAATGTATATAAATAACAGCCAGCAAAAAGTTGTTTATTTTTTTTCATTTTCAGCATCCCTCTGGAAAGGTAACCATCTTTTTAACCAACCCTTAGGTTTTCAGCTTATATTGCACAATTTTGTGGACTTTAAAGTATGGTCATATATGGTCATTTCTGATAGAATACACGTATCACTCACCTTTCGTTCAGGCACTGTTCGCCATTCTGTGCAGCTCATCCAAATGCCTTCTGGGTATTTTCCAAGATGGCGCAAAGCTAGTTCCCAGGCCAAGATGGCGACCATGTCAAAATTTCCCCACCGTGGGGATCACGTGTGAGTGTGACGATTGAAGCAAGTGGGTATGCGGCTTTCCTTGGGAGGGACGGCTCAGGGATTTCCATCCCCCCTGCCTTGCACAGATAGCACTGGAAGGTTTGGCGTGTTAAGCAGCAAACTATTCAGATTGACGAAGAATAAACACACGGGGTACTTACCATTTACACGGAAAACCAGGAAATTCCGGTTGGAACGTCAAATGGTACGCACCATTCCGTTTGGAGCTTTTCAGAAATTATGATGCATCGGCAGAATTAGTGTCTCATTTCTGTTCTTTATGGGTTTTCAAGTTGATACCAGTAAATTTCGTTCGTTATCCACCTTTTATAAGGACAAGCTGCGCCATTTAATACTTACACCTAAAATTTCCACCCGGATAGTTCGTGTAAATGGTAAGCGCCCACGGGCAACCATGATGAACTAATTTATTCACACACCCGAGCACGCGTTCATACGGGAACTTTAGAATGCTTGTAGCGGATGTAATCATGCGCGAGTAAAGCAACGGTAACATGACATCCCTTGTCAAAAAAATACAAATAAATACAAACAAATAATATCTTTGAAGTCCAAGACAAAATTAATGTGACCCATTGTTCAACAATAACTTGATAATAACAAGAACAAAAAGAAAACGGTTCCATAAGCGAGACACTGGGGATATGGAGTGCTCTCATGAGATTGTACTCTTAGTCCACTTTCTAGTAAATTTTATAGTCATTAAACTCCTTTGGCTTTCGGACAAATCTTCCAGATCTGGTGGCTGGTTTTAAGTTTGGGGACTGTGTGCCAGTTCCAAGGGGGGTCTTCTTTGTTTGTTGCCCCTGGTCCTGTGGTACATGCTCTGTGGGGAGCAGAGTGGAGTGGCATTTATCCGGGGGTGATGCTGCTATTGTTGGCTTTATAAGGCTTGTGTGGAGAAGTACTATTTGAATTGCTTGGTGTTGTTGGTAGGGAAAACTGTACGGAGGGCAGTGGTGGAGAGCGCGGAAGGATATTCCGTGGAGGTGCGGCTGGTCGTAACTGGGCCCGGTTTCGACGGAGGATGTGGTTGCCAGTGTCGGTGTTGTAGGACCGTGGCGATGGATTGGAAACAACCCGACCATAAATCCAAGGGGTCTCCGTTGAGATGGCCGAGGTTTTGCGTAAGCGTGGGAGCCTAATGGTAGTGGCATCAGTGAAGGTTGCGTCTGTTTGTCATAATGAGCTTTTGAGGTTTCTTTGCGGAGAGTGATCTCAAAATAGAATGTCGAGGGATCTGCAGGTGCGGGTCTGAGGAGCTCTTCAGATAATGGTAGTGTGGAGCGGGTACGTCTCCCCATTAACCTTTGAGCTGGTGAGAAGGAGAAGCCACGTGGAGACGTATTTCTGATGTGGAGTAAGGCCAGATAGATGTCATTGGATTCTTTTAGGGTAGATTTAGCATCGTTGACAGCTGCCTCAGCTTTGCCGTTGCTGCGAGACCAGTATGAAAATGAGGTTATGTGCTCGAAGCCTTATGTTTAGACAAACTTCTTGTACTCATTTGAGATGAACTGAGGGCCATTGTCTGTTAGACGACGTACTGGGATGCAGTGGGGGGCAAAGTGGGCTTTGGTGAGCTCGGCAATGGTGGCGGATTGAGTGTTTGTCAGCTGATGCAATTCATAGAAATCACAGTAATGGTCCACGGAGACTAGGTACTGCTCATGTTGGAACTCAAATATATCCTGCGAGACGAACTGCCAAGGTCGAGTAGGGACAGGATGGGATAGCATAGGCTCAGTGACGGCGTGATTTCCATGCTGGGCGCAGGTAGAGTATGACTGGCAAAATGGTTCTATGTCTTTAGATATGTTAGGCCAGAAAATTGCATCCCGAGCGAAACGAAGGCAATATTCTGCTCCCATATGGGAGTGGTGGATTTTGCTTAGCATACTTGGTCTGAGAGAGGTAGGGACGATGGCGCTTGTAGAATTAAGAAGAATACCTCCTGCAACGCTGACGAAAATGCCAGAATCCTTGGAGTTGTTGGGGTAGGAGCTCCTTAGCAGGTGGCTAACCGTGGAGGATGTAATGCTGCAGCAGCTGCATGTCAGGGCATTATGTTGTGGTATTGCGTAGTTGCCCGCGAGTGGTATCGGTGAGGGTCGGTGAGGTGGGATCCAAGCGAGCAAGATGAACGCGAAACACATGGAAGGTGTCCGGCATGGATGGGGTGGCGGCTTCGTCAAAAGGAAGCAAGAACCTTTTCTGTACAGAACAGTAAAGTTGTATCGCTGTAGGAAAAGCATCATCCTCTGCTGGCGTTTAGGCGCTCAGGCGACGTCCTTCTGGAAGATCGACTGAAGGGATTGGTGGTCAGTATGGACTGTGATGTTGGATTTGCCCAAAAGCCATTAATCGAATTTGTTGAGGGTTTCAACAATAGCTAGCCACTCCTTTTCGATTTGCGCATAGCGCTGCTCGATAAGGGTTAGGCTTTCGGAGCTGTACGCAATCGGTCGTAGAGAAGATTCGTCAAGGGCGCTGCCACTGTGTGGTTTGATGGGCTGTAAGAGGGCAGCTCCTAGGCCATACTCTGAGGCGTCCACTTGAAGGAACACTGGCGCAGTTACATCATAGCATGCCAGGCATGGCGCAGAGGTGGCTAGGACTTTTGCCGAATCAAAGGCTTGCTGATGCCTTGTTGACCATAGGAAGGGCATGTCCTCTTTGGTGAGGTTGCGTAGAGGTTGGGTGACGCTGCTTGGGACAGAATTTGGCCAGGTAATTAATAGCCCCCAGGAAGCGGCGCACTGCCTGCTTCTCGGTTGGAGTGGGCATGGCAATTATAGCTTGAACCGTGACAGGGTTGGGCTGAAGGCCATCTGTAGTGATAACATGGCCCAGGAAGGCGGCTTTGCGAACAAGGAATTTCATCTTGTTGACATTCAGCTTGACATGATGCTGTTCAGATGCTCAAGCACGGCGATAAGGTTGCGTTCGTGGTCGATTCTGGCTTCCATGTCATATTGATGATTGGGAGGCCTTCAGGCACCATACGAATTCGGCGCTGCCATTCTTCGGATGCAGAGAATGTGCCAAACGGTGGCCTAGTCCATCTGTAGCGACCCCATGGTGTGAACATTGTGGTCACAAGGGATGACTTTAAGGACAGGGGAATGTTTTGGAAGGTCTCTTTGACATCTATTATTGACATGTATTTCATTCCAAGTAGCTTGTGGAGGTTCTCTTCCAAGGTGGGGATGGTGTACTTTGGACGTCGAATGGCTTTATTGAGGGTCTGAGACGGGTCGAAACAGATCCGTATTTTTCCCGGTTTGGTGGGGTTGGTTCTCGCTCTCGTACAACCATGTTGAAGATCCAGTCTGTCGGTTGAGTACCCAGCTTTGAAATGGGCTGGCGGTGAATGGGAGCATGGGTGGGTTTGACACCTGGATCCAGGTCAAAATCGACGGGCGGGCCGAGGAAGCCCAGACCTTGAAAGAGTGAGGTGCAGTTCTTGGAAATGAATCCCAGAGTTAAAGTCCCTAGTTTGGGCCAGACTCTCGTTGACGTATCTGGGGGTGGTGGAGGTGGCCCAGTTGCTGATTCTTGGTGGCTGTCAGGTTCAGTCCGCAGCGGCTGGGGAGGGTTGCTTGTGGAGCATTTCCTTATGAAGTCTGCTGTAGAGTTAGCACACCAAGCGCTTGGTCAGTGTTAATGACTTGGAGGGTGAGGTTGCACGGGGATTTACCTTTACTGGCTTGGAGGATAACTTGACCAATGGGTCTCATTGGTGGACTAGCATAGGGTAGTATCACAGTTTTGGATGGTAGAATCTTGGCCCAGGGCATGCTGGAGAGGTGGCAGCATGTCAGTGTGTTACAAGAGGCTGCCGAATCTGTCTGGAGAGGAATTTGCGCACTACAGGTTGAGTCTGGGTACTCCAAAGAAGCAAGACGAAATGGCCTTTGTCAGGGGGTAGGGCCGTTGTAGGGAGGCCAGTGTTAGAGGGTTGCCCGCTTGAGAGGGTGAAGCAATTTTCATACTGTATGCCTTCCTCGGGAAGGGTGTAGGAGTGTTCTTCTTGCTCCACCAATCTGATGTCAGCCGGGAACACATCGCTTGTACCAGTCCAGTACAAACCCTTGTAGAAACTTAACAGACATTGGTGTTTTATGATAATCTAATTTAGTTTGCTTTAATTTTGAGGACAAGACCTTTTCTACTGGAACTCTGCAGGCATAGCGCTTCGGCGACGCATTTCATAATTTATAAAAGTGGGGATTTTGCTCGGCCTTAAACCTTTGTAACTCCCAGACAAAGTGAGAGATTTCATTCAAAACGTGGAACTTGTTTTAATAATCTCATGTTATTATTCAACCGACTGGAATTTAGAACATTTTTGACATCGTGACCTGGGAACATTTGCATCGGAAATCATAAAACACCTCACTTCTAATTTGGCGCAAATTTGCATTTTTTGACCCAGAGATTTCTGACATATACACCTCGCTATGAAACCATGCACATAATTCATTGAACAGAAAGTTAGAGCATCTGTGAAGGGCTCTGTGACGCTGTGACTTCACCAAATTAGCTCTGGAATTCATTCAGTACTGCTTGTATTTTCGTCTCAAATTCATAGGGTTAGAGTTTCATTGTACGTTCGTTGACTTGTAGTTTGAATGTTCTCTCTAACGTCTTGAAAAATACATGTTTTTGCTTTCAGAACGCGTCATATTTTAACGGAGTTACAAAGGTTCAGAGTCGTTCAAAATCCCATTCGTTTAAGTGTACTATTAGTCACAAAGGCATCAGGAAAAGTTTTGTTTTCCTGGTTTAAATTTTGAGGTATAATGCTTTGGCGTTGCATTTGGTAAGTGTCTGTGTAATTTTCGTGCGTTCGGAACATTGTCAAGTAGAAAAAGGTCTTGGTATTAAAAACATGGCAAACTTTTTCAAAATTTCACTTAATTTTGTAAGGAAGGAAAATGGTATAAAATATAGCTGGGAAATATTTCGTGTATCAGGGGTTGACAATAAACGATAAGACAACGGGATAGGACAACAACTAACGATAAGACAAGTGTTAAAAGGATTTCAGTCGTTCACATTATTTTCGTCGTTTTCATAGAAAATCTTTCAAAACGAACATTTCAGAGCTTGACATGTCGATTTTACATCCTCCTTGTAATTTTTGGTGGGGACTGCTGAAACGTTTTTATCAGGAAAAATGTTCAAGATCATCCTTTTAAAATATATTCTACAGTTGTCAGGGGGAACCCCGTGCCAATTTAGGTTTAAAATACGGGACAAAAATACGGGCGCTCAAAGTACGCATGCGCCAACTTTTTTTTTTTTTAATAAAGTAATTTTATTCTAATTACAATCTTGATGACTTCAATAAAACTTAATAATAAAACGTAATGAAACGTCCCCTTTCGACGAGTAAGGTCCTTAGCTGATGGAGAGTTGGATTTATGAAATCTCATGACTCTTAGTGAGGGAAAGGGTTACTAGTAATAGGTAGTGGAAAGGTATTTGTAAATTGGGTGCTGATGTGCTGATTTTAGAGTAGCAACAAATATGCTAGTATCTCCGAGAAAGGAAAACAACAAAACAAGCGGCTAAAGTCATTAGCCTTACTCGTGCAACAGTAATTGACAGTTCGGCGAAGAACGCCGCTTTAGGTTGAAATTCTTTCATTCTTCTACACCCAAATGCCGTGTACTAGAAAAGCGATTTTACCACATGCTGTTCTCTCCTATGATGAAACCTGACCTTGCAACCTTTTTGAAGAGATGCTTAGTTCTTTTGTCTATCCCCTGTCCAACCAGACACGTTAATGTATACGCTAAATCGTCGTTCTCTTCTGTTCCCCCGTACTCTGCGAGCAGAGTCTCCTTGACCACTTGAAACTGGACTTGCTCATCCATTTTCTTGGATGAACGGCAAATCAAAGAATCTCGAAGCCGCTCGCAGAGTCTCCTTCCTCTTCTCGGTTTTTCTAGGAAGATCTAAGGAGACTCTAATCGCAGGGTAGTTCTCCCAGAATCCAAACACACAAAACAAAACAAATTGTTTGAAAATAATCAGATGCGCAAGCGTGAACTCTGTGTATTCCAATGCATACCCAAAAACCAGGTACCATATGGAAGACAAAATTGCTACACTGTCAAATATATAGTCGATCGAAGTCATAATGAAACAGAACTGAGCTGCGAGTACGAAAGGGGTCTGACACTTGTGATCTAGGAGTCTAAGCCGGGACTGGTACAAGCGATCCGCGGGCCCAAACGCTCAGGCTTTAGTGTCCAAAGGTAACGCTACTGGTTTGAATTCCTTTTAGGTATTTAGTGTGCGGTAACTGGTATCGACACCGCTAATGTTAGCTAGTAACCCACTCACCCTCCCCTGGGAACAATATCCCGTGGTCATCATAATGCCCAATGTCCTTTGCGGCGATCACAATCGCACACGTGCTCGTGAATCCCCATGAATATTTTACTTCGTAGGATTTGTTTACACCATATGTTTACACTATGTGGTGGCCATTCTTCAGTGAAAGCATTGGAAATCTGTTGAAGAATGCTATATACTTTTTAGGTATTTTTCATCGAGTTGCGCCATAGTTGTCACTGAATGTGACCCGCACCATTTCAACAAGCAAAAACTGGTGGGAGGTAAGGCTAGCTGAATGGTTGTTTTGTTGTCTGCAGGTTTTATAACTGAAAATTATGGTTGAAATTCGATACAACTGGACTATTTTTAGGTTTCCTCAAACCTTTTAATATTAGTAAGTGAAGATCAGCTTGCTGTTTTGGTTGTTTAGTGATTTAATTGTAACGCATGGTTCAATTCTACATGTTACCATGCACCCCCCACCCCCAAGGACTCCTCATAGATCACAAACCTGTTGCCTTGAACACAATATAGAGATAGCCATATTGACTTTTGCAAAATAGCAAGACCAGACCCTTTGACAGGAACTTAAGTAAATGCCCTTGATGAAATGAACAGTCTTCTCCACACAGCCCAGTACCATAATTTGTGTCAACTGTGAAGTTATGTACTTGTCAACAACAAACTTCCATTTGCCTGGTCCCCATACCCCTGGGACAATTCTGCTACAAACAATTCCCCACCCCTGGGTACCAAGGGCTGGACTTGTCCTAGGGGTTGCCCTGGGGAAGGGGGATTCTGGACTGCTTGAAGGTAGATTTCAGTTTTTTAGCAAGTCCCAAAAAGAGCATCTGTAGGTAAAGTTGCAAAAAAGTCAAGCAGCCCACTGAGCTGCGGCTTAAACCCAGCTTCTGTAGTATAAAGCCACTTGATAGTATTGGAGTGTCCCCTGGACTGAATGCAAGTCTATCACAGGGTTAACTTAAACACCTTGGCCAGGAAAGACAATGGAACAAAGTTCCTCGACCAAAGCAACAATGTAATGGCTGCGAGTTCACCTTGAGCCTGTGTTCAGCATGCTAGCCAGTCATAGTACACCACTTCTTTGTAACATCATTTCTACTGTGGTTCTGCCACTGATTATCATTTTGTTTTCTTGTTATTTTGTCAGACTGGTGCCATTCATACAGATAATTATCATACTATTTGGGGCAGTAAATTTCTACTTTGTGACTGTGATGAGTTCACCAAAGAGTACAACAAGTCAATATATGGAGTTCGTAAGTAATATTCTCACATGTTTTGCCTTCAATTTAGGGTGCGTTCCATTGACCCTTTTCTGGAATCAGAATGAAAGGAACAACTTCTAGGTTTTTCTTTGGGGGTAAATTCAGGAAGGTTTCTCTACAGCGTGTTGTCTGGAAATGATGCCGAAAATCTCTTGATTTTTGATAACATCAGAATTTTCCTAGGACTTATTTTTAGATGTAAATAGTTGTATTCTCATTCCAAAATGAGGCCAGTCGAACACACCCTCAGGGCCCAATTACATGAGTTCAGTTTGCTGAGATCCCTGCTCACCAGTCAAACTCACTAAAAATCAGCTTTGTCATTTAATGTAATTATGACAAATTGGCCAGCCTGGTTACCCAAGATCTGGATATTGCAAAGACAGAATCCTGGCTAGCCAGGCAGAGATTTTCCCATGTAATCGTGTTCATTGGCCCCCCTGGTTAGCCAGGCCAGTGATTTCTGACCACTTTACTCCACTTGAGAGCAAACGTTTTGAAACTTTTGTTGGCTTAAAATAGCATTAATTTTGATCATTTCTAGACTGAATTTCCTCAAGCAAATGTTCACTTTGTCCGTCCCAAACTCAAGCAAATCTTAGACTAGAAATTTGAGAAAATCAAATTTCCCTCCAGAAAGATGGATGTTTTGCAAAATGTTAACTATTTGTTGATGGCAAGTATCCATTCTTCAGCCCAGCATCTCTGAGAGGTTACAGTAGGTCGTGACCCCCAAAGGACTCTGCAATGTAGCTGCATGGGATCTCATTTGTTTACATCTGCATTCTCTGCAACTCTGAGCTTCTTAAGCTTTTCAAAAACGTTGTGTTCAAGCACACAACAAGCAACCTGGAGAAATAAGCCACATTTTCAGGTTTACTCAACCAAAGATAGTGGTTTTTTTTTTCATTAATCGCTGGTTTTGCTGGATCATTTGACTTGTTCATTTTATTGGTCATCATTTGGTGAAAATTAAATTAAAAAATAACTCTTACATTTGTCATGCACACAATCTGTCAGCCGTAGGCAGTGTTTTATGAAATTGGAAACCTCTGAAGTGAAAACAACCATTTTTGTTGAAGAGCTTGACTGCTAGGCTTCTACGCAGATCTTTTGCCTGGCAGGTCAGTGATTGTACATTTATTTACTTTTGTTTGTAGTTGTTTGTTCCTTTGTTCCTTGGCAGTTTGTGACGTTATTAAATCTTGGGGTGTCTCATAGGGGCTATTAAGTTTTACTTCTAATGTTCACCTTTCATTTGTCTTGTTTTAGCAAAGAACTGGTCCCCAGGAATTGCCTTCCTTAGTATGCTATGAGGATCTTTTACAAAGCCTCCTGAAAGTGGAATAAACCTATGTGTACAGACCAAGAACTTATAAAGATTACCCTGAATAGAGTTTTTCTTCAGTGACATTTCCATGTCCTTTACAATATACCATTTCCGAATTGCTGTTTGCCTCGGTTCCAAAACGAGTCCTGGTGCACAATCATTCAAATGCAAATGAGTTTTGTATTTTCATGCAAATCTAACTCATTATCATTTGAATGGTTTAGCACCAAGAATCGCTTTGAAACAGAGGCAAACAGCAATTCGGAAATGGCCTATTCAGTGAGAGGGAGATTATTTTTCCACTCTTTGAATAATGAACTGTTTGCCATGGTATTTTCCTTTTCAAAAATAAAGAAAACTTAAGGATGTACAAGTGTCACATTTAAATTGTAAATAAAATGGTTCATATTGTTACGGCAATGTACTTAATATGGAATAAAAACAAACATACAAACATTTATCACAGCTGTGTTTATGGGATATGGCCCAATACTTTGTTGTTAAAAATAACTGGGCAACCATGAGCCCAGCTACAAAGTGCGGGTGTTAGAAGGTCAAATATTTTCTAAGTACACATGCTCAGAACCCTGCTCAGAACCAAAAACTTCTTGTCGCTGTGTCACTCGCCCTTGAATCTAAGGGTGCTTTCCATTTGACAGAATTGACCAGCCAGACCAGGCATTTGGGTGGGCTAACTCTACAACGCCTTCAAAATAACACACTTCTTGAGCATGATATATACTCCTCTAAAAAAATTGTGGGGGATATCATGCAACTCTTTGTTCAAATTGTTGCATTTTTGTTGCAAACTGACCCGTCTGACTGGCCAGTTCTGACAAAAAAAAAAGGACCCTGAGATTTCCATTAACACAACAAGGTCGACGACCAGCTGTTAGAAAGAAAGACTTGATATTGGGGACGTTAGGGGTATGGAACAAACACAAGAGGGTCATTTGGAAGAGTTATTGGGAGACTGGTGCCAAGTCAGGGCAATTGCTGGGTTCATACATAACATATGTCTTGCATGCAGCTGGAAACAACAACAGACCCCAGTCGTTCAAAAGGTGGATAACGCTGTCCACCGGATAAATCACTAACCAGTGGATAGATGCTAGCAAATCCAATTGAGTTATCCAGTGGATAGCGTGCTATCCACCCTTTGAACAACTTGGGCCAGATGGTTAATTTCACCAAGTTATATCATACCAGCATTTCCGTTGGTAGGGAGCACAAATTTGGTACTAGTGACCTGTTCACAAATTAAGCATGTCTACACACCGGAATTGGAAGGTCAAACTATCCGTGGAAAATTAAAATAGACAATTAAAGCAGTCCCTTGAGTGTTTTGGGAAAAATTTATCAAAAAATATATATATATATATATATTTACCCTGGTCTGTCAAGCGATCAAGGGGAGGCTTGTTTTCGCTAAAAGAAGCCCTGTAATTTTCATTTAATTAATAAGACATTTTGACGATTGCATCATTTCAGTACAACTACCAGAATCCTTCAGGTCGCGCTTTTCATGGTAATTGGCTCCTTTGTCGTGTAAATCCCTTTGGGATTGCAAAAGTTGATTAAGGTAGAAAAATGAGTTTGGTAGGTGGCTCATTCTCGATGTAACGACATAACAAGTTTTTCTTTGTTTTTAGCTATTGTTAGGGTTATTGTTTTAGCTGTATTATTTTCTTTGTTTTACGTCATCGTTAAGTTTCACAGGCTTTCCGAAAACGAGACGTTGTCTGGTTCTTTTCCTTTCCAGGTAGTGCCTGCTTAGGCAACACTACTTCAGGGGGTGTCGACCCTGCCCACGCGAGACACGTGCTTTGCTATCAGCTCCGGCTATCAGGAGCAGTTTGAGGCTCACAACGGAAGAATGCATGCCTCTTAGATTAGACTGTTAAGGCGATTTTCGATGCTCGGCACCTCTCTGAAACCTCTACGCGACTTGCAGTCTTCTTGAGAGGGCAAGAGTTAATCGGAATTGCACACCCCACTCTGCCGTGATAATCTAGTCACGTGCAGGGCAGCCACGGGAAACTGATCGGAACTGACAGCACACAATAGCCCTTTGGATTGACGACAAGCGACAGGTGACAGCTGCACTGCAAGCTCTTTTTTGAAACCTGCAGACATGCGGAAGGTGCAAAGTGTTCGCTGGAGACTCACCCAAGGCACAGGATACTAGAGGTACCTGTTAATTTACTTTAGCTGGGGTGCATCGCAAGTTAGTTAAGTTGGGGTGCATCGCATTAAAGACCTAATAACATCTATGACCAAGAAAGTGAACCAATTTAGAGGTAGATTAACTGAAGCATGTTTAATAATCAGCGTGTGCGATGATTATAGTGAAGCTAAACTTGGTAGTCTAGAGAAAACTGAGCTTAGTGCCGCCAAACTAATCTTGAAACAGGAAAAACGGAACGATTTCCAATCACCCTCTTGGAAATCCTCTTAGAAATTCATACGTTATCTTTACTAAACGAGGCTCCTTTGCCTGACAGATAGTAAGCAGCTTGTGGAATGTGTCCTGATACAACAACAGTTATTAAGAAATTATGTTAAGAAATGTTCTATCGGTACTTTACGAAATATGAGACAGTTTGAAATTATCTATTAAGAGACCAATCTCCAAAGTTGGAACTTAGGGCTTACATCCAAATTTGCCGATCAAAGGACCGGTTTATTGAAGAGGGATTAATAGAGAAGGGGAGGGGGGGGGGGGGCTAAATGGAGATTTTACGATATTCATTATTCACTACTGTCGTTACTACATACATACATACATACTTTATTTGAACAGCTCCCTGTCTAGGGCTCTTCCGCCGTCAATACTAGCAACTACTTACATGAATATATCCTAATATACTAAAAACTAAAAGTTACAAATTTAACAAATAATTACGGACTTTAGCCTTAAACTTTTTAGTATTTTTAATACTCCCCCTTGTGCTGCTACCTTGACGTTGTGGGGGAGCTTGCGAGCCTCAATGACCCTGTGAACTATACCGGCGGGGGCGTGAGCTCTTGTCAGGTGCACCCAAGCCGGGCAGGTTACAGGGGAGAGGCCAGACAAGAAGCAGCACCTGGTCTTCAGGGTTGGGGCTTGGCATGGGCTTAACATCCCCACCTCGGAATGACAACAGTTTGTTATTGGCACAGCAATGACGCTACCAACAACAACCTTGGGCCAAAGGAAACTCCAGCCAAAACATCAGCACGGTGACAGCTCCAGATTAAAACTGATGTCCGGTGGTGAAGACCTTGAATCAGAGTCATTCCTGAATTGTGATCCACTCTTGAAGCCTTGAATGTCGGTATCAAGTTTAAAAAATTCGAGGCCTGAGACCGCTCTGGCCATCAAGAATAGATCTACAACTGAGAAGGAGAAGCAGGCATAAGACCACCTGGCGGAGGACCGTGATTAAGGAATTGAGAGAGATGGGGCGAAGTGTAGAATCAAAGTTCTAAACAGGTTTCACTGGCGTGTAATGATTGCAACCTTATATCTCTGGCGGGCGAAGAGGATCAGGAAGTAAGAGCTGCTATGCTCTTCCCATTTGTGTCTTAAACTTAAATCAGGTGCGTTTTAGCTGCTTTCAAGATGTGAACAGTGACGGTAGACACCGCACAATCCATCTGTTTTACCTCCTCCTTCCAGTTCCAGAGCAAGTGATTTGCTTATCCCAAAAGTTGTCGACCTTTAACAACAGTATTTTCCTTAATAATATAGAGTATTGTCGTATTAACGATGTAGTCACTTGGAGGTATATCGCGACGTTTTTACTGCTTATTGCTAGTCTTCGTCAGGCGATGAGGTCGACTGGTTAAGGGCTCCATCATTTGTAAAGCATAACCAGTAGACCTCATTGCTTGATGAAGACCAGCTGTAAGCAGTCGAGACGTCGGGATCTACATCTCAAGTGACTACAGTATCAATTTTATTCAGATTTCCTGCTTTTCCATCCGTAATAGCCTGTCCCAAACTGTGGACCCAAGGTGTTGTAGGAGACGTTAAACCAGCAACAGTACTCTCCGTAGTATATGGGCTGTTCCAAGCATGGCAATCTTCTGGATGTCGCTGGTACTGATGTTACCCGGGATTCTGCTGGTAACCTTGTCTAGTCCCTTCTTTATAAGTCCCAGTGCTCCAGTGACCATTGGTATTGTTTCCGTCTTCAGACCCTACATCCTGTTAATTTCAATCTCCAGTACTTGATCAGCTTCTCTGTGAATTTCGTGGAGGTGTTTCTTTCAGATGAAATTGCCATGTCAATGAGCATGCAACTCTTTTCTTTTTTGTCCTTCATAGCAATGTCAGGCCTTTTGGTTTTTATCGCTCTGTCCATGTGCAACGGCATATCCTAGAGAACGATGACATCGTTGTTGTCAGTCGCTGTTGTGGGTTGGTGTTCGTACTAGCTCTCAGTTGTCTCGATTTTGTAGTCTCTGCAGATCTTCCAATGCATGTATGCTGCTGACTTGTTGTATCGGGAGATGTACTCAGTTTCTGCTCATTCCGGGCAGCCTGAGACAATGTGGCCAATGGTTCCTTCAAATTCTCCACAAATCTTGCAATGAGGCTCAGTTCCATCTTTGATGGTACGATGGCGATAGGATCGAGTAGCAGTGCTGTGCTGCGGTATTTCGTAGCCATTGATTTGTTTTCTGGTTATCCACGTCTGCCTCTTCCAACCTTTTTGGTACTTTCCATGCATGATCTTTTCCTTCCAGGATTGCCTTAGTTGTTGTTGGCCGCGGTGTTTTGCCATTTTCTTCACTCGTTTGGCGTAGGCAGTTGCCAGCTCGTTTTCAGTTTGTGGATTTTCTGGAATTCCAAGCTCCTTACAGAATCTTGCAGCATCTTTCACGACAGAGTAAATTTTCTTCCACTCCTCGTGATGTTTCACAAATTGTAGGAGTGGGTCATCTGTTCTTGTCAAATATGCGTTCAGCTCTATGGTAGTGGTTTCAAGGGACAATTTGAGTTGGACTAGGCCTCGTCCTCCTGATCTTCGTGGTAGGTAATGCCTGTCAACATCTGCTTTGGGGTGGTGCATCTTAGCAATGGTCAGCATCTTTCTAGTCTTAGTGTGCATACTTCTGACATCACTCTGTTTCCAGTTTATAATGTTAAAGTTGTACGTTACAGCAGGAATCGCTGAGGTGTTAATGCTTCGAATTTGTTAGCTGCATCGAGTTCGCTCTTAAGCACCACACGTACCCTCCTGTAGTAGTACTCTTTCTTGATCTTATCCTTCATAGCTGAATGTTGTATGCCATCTCCCTCATTTACGCCTAGGTACTTGTATGAGCTTTCCTGTTCTAGCTCCTTGATCACAGTGTCAATGTCAAGGTCTAGGGCTGTGGTTTCGGTCAATCTCTCTCTCTTGAAGGTGGCTTTACTACACTTACCAAGTCCGAACTCCATCTTCATATCGTCGCTGAAGGTCTTGAAAATGGTAAGTATAGACCCTCTTATTGATTGTCATCTTTGGCGAATGTTTTGAGGTCGTCCATGTGGAAGAGGTGGTTCAGTTTTCCATTTTGTGACTCGTACATATAGATTGCTTAATGGCGTTAAACCAAGGCAGAAAAGCAGTGGTGATAGCCAATACCCTTGGAACTGATCTCGCTTCTGATGTTGATTGGCCTCGACTGTAGTGATGCGTCTGCATGCCAGAGGGTAAGGGTTCTCTTCGACATCTTATGCTTCAGTGACGAATTTGATCGTTGTTTGGCAGACCCTATAAATGCCGAGGCACTTCTCTATCCAGGAGGGTGGAACGCAATCGAACGCCATATATAGTCGATCCATGCTGTCGATAAGTTCTTTTTCTTCGATTTACCCACTTCCAATATGGCTTTGTTGATGATTTTGTTGATTTGTTGTTGTTGTTGTTGTTGTTATTATTATTATTGTGACTACCAAAACGACGAACTAAAACCTTTCGGAAGAAAATAGAGACTTCAATACCATTTGAAAGCCTAAGAGTAGTCAGCCCTTGACGTTGCTTCAATATCAATGTAAACAAAAGCTAAATCATTCGTTGAAGATTACAAATTTTGGTCGATTTTTGGCACAAAACTTCCTCTGCTGTTTCTAACATTTTATTGGTGATGTGCCCCATCATACAATTGGATCTTCTATCAATCTCTGAATTATCTTGGTCGTCCAGAGACAAAACCATAAATTTATTACAATACATTAGTGTGGCTAAGGAAGAAGATTGTAACCGAGACAGGCTCCTTGAAAGACCATTTGAGTGCTTCTCTAAGATACAGTTTTTATGTGATTGTCTAGTTGTAGTTGCGTGCTGATTGTCACCTTCGTCTTTTGACGGTTGCCACTGGCTTTGTAACACTGTGAGTTCTAGAGAAAATGCGTTAGGACGCGGGAGCTTACTTTAAAGGTAAGAACGAAGGTTACCACCGGATAAGTGAACCTCAGGGGGGTCGAATTAATTTTTGCATTGAGCAAAATTCGGCTGTTGTTTTCGGCGACATGTAATCACAATAAAAACACGCAGTAAAATTACACCAGAACAGAATGTTGGCTGATAATTTAGAATAGCGGCGCCAAATAAAATTCAGCAATATGTCAGTGCCATAGTACAACAACGAACTGTTCATTTTTTACTTTCCTCATTTTAGAGTACAACGATGTTCTTACCACTCGTACTCAAAAGAAAGAATACGCACCGCCCTCGAATAGACGCCACAGCGTTATAAACAACTGTGCGGCGTAGCAAAATGTAATGTCGGGTGACTGTGGTGGGGTTTTAGGTTAACATATTTTTGAGAGTTCAGTATGAAATATTTACAACAGCGGCTTCATTTTCAGGAACCTTGCAGTTGGCATGTGTGGAACTAAAGCTGGTCTGGGAACAATTGCCGCGCCATACATAATGCTGGTAAGAAATAGAGCTATAAAGACCAGTCATGTAACCATTTTAAAGTCCGGTCGATGCTCCATATACAAAACTAGTCTATTGTACGATTGTCGTGTAGTTCTATTGAATTGAGCCGGTTGTGTTATTGTTTAAGGGTTAGGGTCGAATACTATATGGGGTCTAGCCAAACATTTACTGAAGCAGGCAAGCCTTGGCCCCCACCCCAAATGCGAGCGTTACAATAGAAAACAAACTTTAGTGAAAAATGAGGTTATTATAATAACATTTGGCCGATTTTGAAACTCTTACGATAACTGGAATTAGTTAACGCAGAAGAAAAGGTGATGTTATGCCTTGATCAAAGATAGAAGACCACAGAGCGTAACAATTGGATGGCTTGCTAAAACAAAAATAAGACAGTAGAACGTGAGCTATCGTTTAGCATAGTGTTTAGCATAGTGTTGACGTCCAGGCGACCATGTTGATGTCCTAAACCTATCCTCCTTGAATTGAACTAAATTCTTATGCAAACATTTTTTTATTTTGGTTAAAAAAAAACATGGCTGCTGATCACGTGAGTGTCCTTGTGTTTTCTGGTGATCTATCGTAGAATTCTTTACAAAAGTCAATTTAACATTCCTCTGTGGTGTTTTAACAGTTGCCGGTTGCCTGAAGACGCTGGAGTTTGTAAAGATTCTGCTGGCAAACACGCACCAGAAGGTACAAAATAGAATAAATTTACGGAAGAAATATAGGTTCTGAAAATGGTCTGTCTTATAAAAACAAAGATAATGCAATAGAACGTAACAATAACGAGCTATTGTTTAGTTTAACACGTTTGCGGCCATTCCATTGTGTTCTCCTTAATTTATTCTCATAATTTATCGTAGCATTCGGTAAAAAAGATTCGAATGTAACGAATATTCCTCTAATTTACGTTTTTAACAGTTGCCGCCGACTTCAGAACACTGTGGTTTCCAAAGACTTTGCTGGCAAACACGCAGCAGGCAGTTCAGGAGATTCAGAGGTACAAAACATTCCCTGTTTTGCAAGCTATTCAGCGAACGCTACCGTAAAATCAACCAATCAGATTGCAGGATTGTCTTGTAAAAACAAAGACAATACAATAGAACGTGACAATAACGAGCTATTGTTTAGTATTGACATGTTTGCGACCATCCCATTGTCTTTGCCCTAATTTATTCTCATAATTTATTGTAGCATTCGACACAACGATTCAATTTTAATGGATATTCCTGTATTTTCGTGCTATAACAGCTGCCGTTGACTTCAGAACACTGTGGTTTTCAAAGGCGTTGCTGGCAAACAAGGAAACCAGGCAGTTCAGGAAATGGAGAGGTACAGAATTTTATGTTTTACAAACTAAATTGGCGAGCGCTACCGAAAATGTGGCAGTCAGCAAATTTAACCAATCAGATTGCGGGATTTAGATCACGTGACCTAAACTGACCAATCAGAGCGCTCGAATTTTGCGCTCTCCACTGATGACCGCGAATTTTCGTTCAGATCGCCCATCACGTTGGAATGCAAAATTCAAGCGCTGTGATTGGTCAATTTTGGTCACGTGACCGCCAAAAACTCCAAATTCAGCAATTCCTGCAATCTGATTGGTTGATTTGCTGACTGCCGCATTTTTTAAATTTTTTCCCAAAAAAAAAATTTTAAAAAAGAATTTTTCTTCACCTCCCCCCTTCTCACCTTTCTTCCCCTGCTCTCTCCCTCCTTGTAGTCCTTCCCGTGATCACCCCCCTCCTTGTAGTCCTTCCCGTGATCACCCCCCTCCTAGGTATCCCACCCGGCGCCATCTCCCCTTTTACTCTCCGTTTTATTACCGCCCCCTTCATCTTTACTTTTTTTTTTACCACTCACCTTTTTTCCAGCGTTGTTTTGTCTATCTCCTTGTCTATTCACTAATCGATTTTCTATCTCCTTATCTCGCAGGACTCACCTCTTGAAGACCCTCCGTTGCTGCAGCCAGGACTCGAACCGGCACTTCTCGCGTTGTAGTCCAGTGCACTACCACCTGCGCCAACCAGACACCGCTGATAATCATTGGAAAAATTATTCTACTGATGTATTACGTAGAATTGTATACCCTGTTTTTGGTGGGAAAAATAGGGAAAATCGCTGGTCTACGTGCCAGCGACTTCTGATTGATTTATTTAATAACTTTTGAGTAACGCCACAGTACGCAATACGGCAAAACTATAACAAACAAGAAGTAAGCCTTCACTTATTTTCTTTTAGGCTCGTCATCAGGATGAGGCTCTACCTCGTCACCAAGACGAGGCATTATGCAAATGAGTATAATTTGCATTTTAATTTTCTTTAGGGTCCATCAGAACATGAAGTGTCTCTGTCTGATTTGGTACGACAGTGACCTTCCCATTTCAACGGAACTTTCAATTGAAATCGAGAGTGGAGTACAGAAAAAAATGATGAGCCCAAAATGAATGACTAATTCGTAAAGGACTATAGAAACACTCAACCACCGAAAAATAAATGAAGGAGTGTGGAGTGAATAACAAGGATAACGTGTAGTTTTATTCTTTTATTCTGTCAACCGTTTCAAGGAAATTTTTTCACAAAGAATGCGACTGAACATTTTTTAAGAATACTTTATTTGACGTATGTTCCATCCAAGTTTAATTAAGACGTTTTCTTGTAATAACATAACAAATGTATGAAAACAGTAAGTAAAATGGACGCTGTAGGCAATATTCAATCTGAATGAAGTTTTACAGTAACCTCTCTCAGTTCTCAGTGCATAAATACAAACAACTTCTTTCCTTTGCCTCGTAGAAAAAAGCCAATGATTAGTTGTATTACTTGTTAAGTTTCTTTGTCCGTCGACATATCCTTGATCAGCAAGATTCCGCTTTCACGTCAAAGACGGGCGACCTTTGAAACAAAAGGCGAACCAAAACCACCATCTGGTCTGCCTTCCGCAACAATGAGATTGGCAAAGGCCGAAAATCAAGATGAATCATCAAGTTATAAATAATTTTCACAGATTGTCACCAAACGGCGATGGTCGCTTACAGGAGTAATACCTCCCAGAATGTCATTTATGCGAAACCCTGACTATTTTCCGGCGAATTTGACAAAATAATCTATAGTCTATTAATACATATACCCGTGTATACCCGTACATACCCTTGTATACCCCTATACACCCTTGTATACCCCTATATACTCGGGTGTACCCTTATACACTCGTATACCGCTATATACCATTGTATACCCCTACATACCCTCATATACCCTTATATACCCTTGTATACCCCTGTATACCCTTTTATTAAAAACTGAATCATTGGATAATGCAATTCAAGACTTTTCAATGGCTTAGCTATCATGGTATATGAGCTAATACACCATAACCTCCAAATATGGTAAGTGTACGGGTCAGCTTTAGTGTACGCGTAAGTGGACGCGTAAGGTTAAAATTAAAAGGGAGCGTGTGTACCCCTATATACCTTTGTAATACCCCTGTACACCCTTGTATACACTTGTAATTGTGTACACCCGTGTAATTTTCTTTTTGGTATACACTAATGAATTGCCAAATTGCCTCAAGCACTCCACACCTCGAGTGTTTGCAAATGACACCAGCTTAACAGCCTATGGAAAAAGTATTGACAAAATCGAATTAGGGCTTAATGAAGACTTAGATAATATTAGATTGTGGCTACAAGCAAATAAGCTTAGCCTTAATGTTGTGAAGACACTGGTTCACGTTAAAGATTGGCTAAACTTTCCTTAGAACCAAATACTTGGAGTTTACACAGAGGAGTCTGTTACATTTAAAACGGCTCAGAGATTTTGCACGTCGAGATGTACTTGTTTCAGTTTATAATGCATTAATTATGCCTCATTTTCATTATTGCTGTGAGGTTTGGGATTCATTAGGAAGTGTACTAACCGAAAGACTACAGAAACTCCATAACAGATGCGGTAAGGTAATTACGCGATACAAAAACCAGGCTGGACAGTCTGAATTAGCCCTACGTCATCTTGGCTGGAGTTTACTAGCGAACACAGAATTCATATTAAGGCTGGACAAATGTTTAAGGTTCTCCATGACTTGGCACCTGTGAGGCTCTTGAATATTTTCAGGGACTTGTGTTCAGGCAACAATTATCATTTAAAGTGTATATGACACCAAATTTTTCATTAACTTGTTCGAAAGAGCATTCAAAATGATGAAGAACGGCGTTTATTTCATTGTGATAGCATTCTTGGTTGCCGAGTTATTCAAGATTTTGATTTATGCAAATTAGACAACTTGTGACGTCATACATCATCATATGTACATCATATGTGTCATCATTATGACGTCACAAGTTGTCTAATTTGCATAAATCAAAATCTTGAATAACTCGGCAACCAAGAATGCTATGACAATAAAATAAACGTCGTTCTTCATCATTTTGGACGCTCTTTCAAACAAGCTAATGAAAATTTTGGTGTCATATACACTTTAAGGAAAGCTCACAATAAGTTGGTCCTTCTAATGCCCAGGACTGAATTTTGAAAGAGTTTCTGAGACCTAATGGTCCTGAGACCTTGAGTTCCTTACTTAATGAAATAGGTAGTTGTGAAACTTTGGCTACATTTGATAAGCTTATTTCAACCTATAGACCAAATGCTACATATTAATCTATTTCTTAGGGTTATATTTAATGCATGGTAGTTTTAATCATGGTTATTAGTGTATTCATACATATTTATATATAATGTATTTTATTCTCTTAATTATAATTGTACTTAGCTCACACCCCTACTGGAAACCAGCTTTTTTTTTTATGATGTTGAATAGGCTAGTGTGATTAAATAAAGTTGATCTATCTCTATATCTATCAATACCCTTGGTACCCCTGTGTACCCTTGTGTACTCCTATATACCCATGTATACCAGTGGTCATGAAATTTTCCAATGCTTAAGGAACTAGGCATGATCAAGCTTTCTGACACTTAAAGAACAAGGCATACTGAAGTTCTGCAATCTGTGTAGCCAGCTATGCAGAATATAGTTACTGTATACCCGTGTATACATTATATGGGTACCTATATATCCCAGTTTTCATATCAGCATTCAGTTTCTACAATTTCATTTTCAAAGTAATTCACACAAATTAATTCACTTTTCACTTGCACACTTGCAAATGATTCCAGCCCCCGATTTCGTTTTAACCAATGCATACACTTCAACTTGTATCCTTGTTACAGTAAATGACATTCCACACCCTCTACTTGTAACAATTTGTCTTACAAAGGTGGTTCATTTCCGTGACTGTAGAATACCCTGCCACATCACTATGTTCTGTATAGCAGGCTACAGAGTTTGCAGAACTTCACTATGCCTTGTTCTTTAAGTGTCAGAAAGCTTGATCATGCCTAGTTCCTTAACCATTGGCAAATTTCATAACCACTGGTCAAGAAAACTAAAACAGTGCAACTCTTGACTTTATATTCCACTGCGTACTGCATACCACGTAGCCAACCCCTAAGGTAACTTGGACTCTTCAATTAATTTGCCACCATGTAGTGCAAATGTCGGCTTTCTGCCTACCGCGTACCATGTAGCCATGTTCTTCAGCAAGACAGTCGAAATTGCAGGGTATTCAGCACTTACTCCTCTTGTGATCTGAAATATATAACCCTGTGAAGTAGAAACGCAAGGCCCAAAATCTATCTGTTGCAAGATTTCTGCACAGCTCCCTACATTAATTGTACATGCATATTCCCAGCAAAACTCTATTCAAAACTCTATTTCTTTTTGGAAGAGGTTTATAGGAACATGCATGTATAAGAGCTGTGCAGAAATCTTTCCAATAGGTCTTCCATGATATGATCATTAGAAACTGTCCATAGCAACCCCCCACCTTTTTAAAAAAAAAAAACCTCTCAAAGCCTTATTCCTAATCCTGTTGGACATCAACAATCCGTGTTTAAGCAAAATTGACTTGACTTGTGCACCTAAGCCAAATTTCTTATAGGGAAAAAAAAAATTCTTGATCTCAGCCTTTCCTTCATGTTATTTACAGTATTGCTTTTTAATTGGGCATAAGTAAAATATCATTTATAGCTGATGCATCTATCAAAGCCCCAGGGTGGGGGGGAGGGGGCTACCCACGGGAAGTTGACTCAGAAAGCCTTCCCCTGGGTGGGGATTTTGACATGTATGCATTGCCCAGGGTCCGGAATTTCACGTGCCCACCAGCTTGGAAGACCGACAGAACCTGGAGATGAATTATTTTCTATCTTGGTATTGAAAGGACTTCTCTAGTTTTCCTCATTTTTCTGGACACCACATGGACGGCAGAGCCGAGGGGGCTAAAGCCCTCCAAATTAAGCAAAAAATAAAAAATTGAATACTGAAAGTAGCATTTCCGAGCTTCAAGATTTGAAAATTTTCTGGGGGAGGATTCCCCTAGACCCTGCTACAGGCTGGTACCTTTGGTGGCGCTCGCTTGTAAGCTTGTAAGTATCTAAATACGCTCCCCCATCCCTACACCGTAAGTGAAAGAAACGTAAGGGAATCCATCTTATCTTCTCATAAATATGGACCA
Source organism: Astreopora myriophthalma (assembly GCA_014634185.1). Taxonomy (NCBI): domain Eukaryota; kingdom Metazoa; phylum Cnidaria; class Anthozoa; order Scleractinia; family Acroporidae; genus Astreopora; species Astreopora myriophthalma. Next base: position 528,664 of record BLFK01000484.1, read on the forward strand.
TCACTTCTTTCAGTATTTGCTGGAGCGTTCTACTCTATCATTGCACATGCTTGATTGAATACGAAAGCTGTTTAATATTGTTCATCTTTTTCTGCTCTATTTTACTTGCCCCATTTTTGGTTTGAAGCTGCCCGTCAAATTACTAAGTATAAATGTCAAATTCCCCTGGGTTACCCCCCCCCCCACCCCATGGGTATCCATCCCCGCCAAAATTGAACTGAAGGTTTGTATTTAACAACAAAAAGTTTGAATTTTGGCGGGGATGGATACCCATAAAGGGAGCTTCAATAAATGTATGTATGTATGTATGTATGTACTCACCCACCCTGGGGCTTAACATTGATAGGTGCATGAAAGTCAAGTGCTTCTTCTTCGCCGGGGATTCGGCGTAAGAAATGATCTGTACCTTTGCAGGTTGAAATAACTTTCAGTAAAACGATTCAGAAGCTCAAAACTGAACCGGAACTTACCTTGGAACCTACGACAAAAGTCATCATAATCAATTCGATTCTTCACCTCAGCCAAAACCAAACAAACATGGCGGCTGCTTGTCTACACTTGTTTCCAGTTTCTCCCTCCTGTTCTAGTTAGTACCTATTCTCCCACCCGTGCATCCACAGGTCGCCCAATGCGCGATTTATCCTTTAACAGTTCTCTTGTCAACCCGCAAAATGTATCCGCTACTGTTCTGATTTTAATTGTGACCCCGGTGTATTTAATATCAGGTGTAAAGGACAGCCAGTAGGAATAGAAAGGTTGCTCAGGCCTCGTCCACTTCCGGTGAATATTTTTAAAATTATAAATTGAACTTGGATGTGATTGATGGCAACAGCAAGGTTAAGATGGTGGCTGTAGTCAAAGTACTTGCAAGACGTCGGATTGATCAGGGTGAATAGGCCATTTCTGAGTTCTCATCAGCCTCTTTTTCAAAGCGAGCCCAAGAGCAAAAGTTTTGTCGTGGTAATTTATTTTACCATACATATAAGTAAAGAGTAATTTTCATAAGAGTCCACAATTTGACTTGCATTTAAAAGAAGCTAAAGTCAAATCACAAATGGTCTATTGTCCCCAGTTGCGCAGGAAGGACCGGCACCATTTACATCTCAGTCCCTTGCATCTTCAACTCCACTCCACAACAGGCCATTGGCGGGGTGTCTAGAAAACAAAGACCCTAGAAAACGAAGACCGAAGACCTAGAAAACGAAGACCCCCCCTCAAAACTGCTAATAACATACTTTTAGACATAGAGGAGTGTAAGAAACAACACGGTTTTCAATTACCACGGGGTAATTGAAAACCGTGTTGTTTCTTATACTCCTCTATGTCTAAAAGTAGTTATCGAGCCGTTTCCAAGTGATTTTACGGGGGGTCTTCGTTTTCTAGGTCTTCGGTCTTCGTTTTCTAGACACCCGCCATTTGCGTGATGTAATTTACTATCAAGACTACGACGTGGCTTCTATTGTGAAGGCCCTGAAACTTTTCAGGCATATTTTGGGTGTGCCAATCCTCACTTGTCTTTAAAAGGGAGATTTTTTAAGGCATTAAACTTTGAAATAATTCTTTTTCTTTCCTTGAAAAGATGTTTTCAAGAAAAAAAGAAGCAAATCGTATCATAGTTTTACAAATTGCTCTTCAGGCCCAGAACCTTTTTGGCACTTTTGACAAACATACCCCTGGTCTTGGTGGTAAAGTGATGTTATCATGCAAACGGTCTATATGCAGCAGAAACAGGAGTTTAAAATAAGGTGGCCTGACTTCTGAAGCAAAAAGAAAACACAAAGACAAAAGACAAAGGGGAATATCTGATGTATGGCAGTATTTATTGACAGTATATACAAAATTGGCTACCTCAAATAACTGAAAGTAAAAGACATTTAAAAATGTTAAAATATTTCCATCATTGATAAACCTGTTCACTATCGCCACAAATTAATGCTCATCTGCTAATACAAAACCTAGAAACAATAGCTTATAAATAAATAAATAAATAAATAAGGATCTTTATTGAAATATACTCTCAGGGAGATGTGAGAAGTGTACAGTTCAATACTGATGACAACAAATTAATACTAATAAGATTATACTACACTATACTATATTACATTTAAAACACTCGATACTTGTGGTAAAATGTAGTTGTGACCTCTCCTGAAGTGCGCATGCCTTCTGTGGGGGAATAGATCATTCAGGCAATGATTTTGGGCTGTAACCTTGCTCCATAATTTGGTATCCTTAGTTCTTATTAATTCCACAATAGATGGTCACTTATTTGTATAACCATATTATTTGACTGCGCACTTAATGAACTTGTCTACCTGAGAAAGATATTTCCCATCATAGGCACAGACCCAGACCTCAATGGCATACATAAACAGAGACATAATAAGCCTATCAAATAGTAAAGTTAACTCTTGTGACGAATACTCGTAAAACTTACAAACTCTCAGAATATATAATCTAGAGCTAGCCTCAGTTATCATTTGATCAAAATGGGTATCCCAGTTGCATGGATGCTCGTTAAATGTCACCCCCAATAGTTTAAGTTTTCTTTCTTTCTTTTGATATCTGGTAAAGGTTCTGGGAGTGGCTTTTTGGTCTTCCCTCTAAGAATTATCTCCCAGGTCTTCTTAAGATTTAGTGTCATTCGATTCTCTGTAGCCCAGTGTTGGATATTATTAACCTCTGCTTGCGATTGATCAACTACGCTAGATCAAACAGGGACACTAAGGGTAATATCAGCGTACTTCACAAGAAGATTCCTGCTTGGATTTGGAGCTGTGATATCGTTCACCTTCTTGATTACCAGCTCGATTACAGGAAGGTGAAATACGCCTTATTCCAAAATGGCCGCCATTTTAATATTCTTTTGTTTTTATTCAAATTAGCCCTTTTCGCCTCGTTCAAGTAAAATGTTCTTTTGAATTTTGGGCTTAAAGACGAGGCAACAAGGGCTAATTTGAATAAGAACAAAAGAGTATTTGAGTATTAGAGTTGGAAGGGGATACATAAAAGACTTCACAAGTTGTTCAGAGTAATAGCTGGTGTAAACTATGAATAGCTGATTTTTTTGGCTGCATTTTGCTTACCATATAAACCCCATAAATTGTCCCATTAACTTAGCATTCAAATCTGAGTTTGGGTAGCCTGTGCAAACGCCAGTGTTGGGGTCACTTGCTAATGTTGCTGTTTGCCTCGGTTTCAAAGCGAGTTTGGTGTGCAACCGTTCAAATGGAAATGAGTTGTGTAATTTCAGGCAGATCAAACTCAGTACCATTTAAATGGTTTAGCACCAAGGATCGCTATTAACCAGAGACAAAAGGGAACTCGGAAATGGTCTATTCATCCTTGGAGATCCAGGAATGAAAACTAATTGCTAAAAAGAAAAAGAAAAAATAAATAAAATAAAAACGCTTTAGTGATCTAGGAACTGGCCCATTTTTCTTGTAAAACAACTTTATTTGAACATGTTTAAACACGGAAGATTACACTCTCAAATGTTCGTGGTCTCTTGTACATGTATTTTCGAAGAAATGTTCAATTTATTAAGAAAGAACAGCCATATCAACACATTCATTATTATTTGTGATTATCACCCAACCATTTGCCATTACATAAGAAATAATACATATTATGCATATTCAAATTATATCCTCATTCCTTAAAAAAAAATTAATTTGAAACAATCCATGCAACAGAAATGATTAAAAAGAAAAAAAAAAGAAAGAAAAGAAAAACGTTCCAGTTTCTCGCCATTAAGTTTTCAGTGAAGTCTTAATTTGTTACTGTGCTGGAGATTGTCTGTGATTGGTCACTCCACCTAAGAGTGCATTGAATTGAATGTGGAAAACAATTCACATTTGCTTTGGTCAGTACATGTATTGCCATACTTCGCTAGATGTGATTGGACACCAAACCACCCAATCAAAACCTTATAGAAAGTGAGTCTGTTTTGCAAGTATTTCTGATTGGTTTATCCTGTGGTTGGTCAAAGTGACTGCTTTGGTTTTAGTACTACAATAAACAACTGACAACTGCTCCGCAGTGGAGGAGAAATGCTTTTTGCGACTTAACAAATTCAACAAAACAACTTTTTATTTTACATATGAACTACTGCTACATGCCAGCATGCCCAGCTCCTGTTCACAGCCAACAAGAAGCCAATATTTGTGAGAGGATTACTACTACCATTAGTATACTAACAATGGATCAATTATCAACAAGTGTGAAAATGCCAAACACAACTAAACAGTTCTCAGATCACTATACACAAGTTATCAAATTGTTTTACTTGGGAAACAGGAAACTTTTTAAGATAATACAACCGCCCAAGCATTGCATATTCAGATTCACTCAATTTGAAAGCAGAAAAGACAGCACAACTAATATAAGCAACACAAAAACAAAACTAAAAGCTCGACCATCGGAGCACTTAGCCTGAATTGTTATTTGTATCTGTTCTTCTATCCTTTTCTTGCTGCCTTGCCTTCACTAGATTTTTCTGTGGTGGTTTCCCAGTGTACGGTCTCCTTGCACCATTATACACTCTTTTCCTTGCAGGCCGTTGAGAGCTGTTCATGTGCAAACTATTATCATGGTCATTATATGGATGGCTTGGGCATGTGTCAATACTGTCAGTTGAAGGGGCATTTCCACAGCCAGGAGAATTGCCACTTACTAAATCACGATTCACAGTTTCCTTTGAATATCTTCCAACGGTGCCATCTGTTTTCTCTTCAGAAGCAGCTACTGATGTTTTGTGACCCGTATGTTCAATAGCATTAAAAACAATTTTAGATGCAGAAGGTACGGGTATCTTAGCAAGATTAGGGATGACCATCTTTGATTGTTTATGGTCCTTTGATTGACAATCCTGTTCATACTTGTTCTTCCTTGCCCGTGTACCTTTAATCCGCTGTGGTTTGGGAGCTTGACCTTTCTCTCTAAAGGAGACATCGCAAGTCCTGTTTTCGCTTTCTCTCTTCATAGCCTCGTTGTGTCCCTTTGAAGGCTCTTTCTCATTCTGAGAAGAATTGGTAGCACAACTATCACCATCTATACTACTCCCATCAGGTGAGAGTCGTCTCAGTCCCATAGACCCCGCGCTACCCTCACGGGACAAGATAGTTATCTGCTTGTGAATGAGGGTATTATAGTCTTGTGACACAGGATGTGTGGAAAACTCCCTTAAGCCAATAGAACATGTCTCTGTAAGCTCGGATTTGTCCCCTTCATTACTGGTTAGTTCATTATCACACAGCTGGGCAACACTAGACTCTGTGCCAATATCAACACATCCTGGCATTTCCATTCCATTAAACTCTTGCTCAGCATCATGCTGGGTACCTTCTAACAAAGAATCAACAAGATTGTTACTTTCTGTTGATTCCTTGTCCTGGACAGGAGAGACTTCGTGAACTGGAGAGGTGATGCTATTTGCAGGTGGATTGATCAATTGGAATAGACTATCAATGGTGGCAGACCCAGGATCATGTGTCAGCACACAGCCAGTTGACACACACTGACTCAAGTTTATTTCTTGGTTTTGACAATCAACAGATGCGTTCATTTGGCTTGAATGTATGCTTCCAACAGCTAGCATTTCACCAGTGGATTCTTGCATTTGATCATACTGATTCCCATAAAACGGAACGGAGGAATATGCAAAGTTCGCAGGTCCTTGCCAGACTTGGTACATCTGTGGGTGGAAATAAGATAGTGGTGTCCATGTTGTTGTGGGAAATCCTGTAACCTGCTGCATTGTATTGGAGAACATAGTTTGATTTCTGCACTGCGGGTAAGGTGATATGACCACCTGCTGCTGGGGCTGCACAATGTGTGGAGGAATCATAGGTTGGATTTGACCAGGATAACCAAATGATGAGTAGCAGCCTTTTACAAGATGCACCGCCTGCTGTGTTTGATTAAATTGTCCATAGGGATTACCATATGATGGAAAGGTTCCTTGAGGATAACTAACGCCTACTCCACAAGTGATTGAGGGTACTGAAGGCACTGAATACAACCCAGCACCAACACTTCCTTCCCAGGCCAAATGATCTGATTGCTGTTGCAATGCACATGTATCAGGAGTGAACTCTCGCTCAGCACCAAGTGGTGGTTGACGTAAAAATGCATCCACAAACTCACCACTGGTACTGCTGCTTTCAGATGACAGTTCAGCCCGAAGATCATGACGGCTATGATCCATATCGTCAGTGTTCACACCATGACACGCCAATCCCTCACTCACGACAAACCTCTCAAGCACAGGGGCATCTTCCTGAAGAGGGGTATGTGGCAACTGTTGCAACTTGTCCCATGGCATACCAATACCTTCAGTCCCTTCACCAGTGCCAGTGTCACAATCAATTCTCGCTTCACCACAATTGGTTTCTTCGGTGGCCTTCATTGTATCAACAACACTATTTTTAGTGGTAATAAATAGCGGGCTGTTGGACTTAGTGTCCTCAATTCTGTTCACCTCTTGATAATTAGATTCTAGATTTGCTACACTGGGGGTGTTTGCAGAAAAATCTACATCAGTGACCCCTTTTTCAAGCACAGATGTATCACCTTTGACAGAGTGAACTCCATTCGTACACTCGGTGGCATGATCTTCTTTAGTCTGTTCTTGAAGAGGTGCCTCTAAATCTCTGTGTGCTGACTGCAGACTAGTTGCACCGGACTCAGATTGGGAGAATTGCACTTCATCAAGTTCCATGGAGGATCCATATGATTCTGGGTTTGTTGACAAATCATCAACAGTCTTGTTCTCAATCTGACCACGGTCACTTGAACCTTTTTCATTTAACGCATTGCCAGAGGGATCATATCCCTGCTGAATGGTTGCAGTGGGAACCGTAATGGTAATGTCTCCAATCAATACAGTGGCAAATTCTTCAACCAGCTCTGTTACAGACATATCACTACCAAGGCTAACAGTGACAGAAGCTGACATTCTTTGCTTCTTCCCTAGCAAATCCTCACCCGAGGGATGAGTCTGATCATTCACTGACCCTTTCCCCTCCACTGTGTTTGATGATTCTTGTCCAACTGACCACTCGTTTTCCTTTCCACTCAAATGGTCTTTGGGCACATTAGCTGAATTTGCTGCCTTCTTTTTGTTTCTCATTTTAGAAACCATAGGTTTCCCTTTCTTCTTGCCATCTGGCTTCCTTTCATTCATTGGTTTGTTTTTACTTCCACCCATTTTACCATTTGATTCCGTCACCACATGCAATTCTGGTCGAAAACCTCTTCCTTTGTCTTCAGCTTGTGTGGTACAACTGCTAGTCGTATCAGAATGGGATTGAACTACCTTGGACTTCTCACAAGCAGTCGAGAAGTCGTCAACATCAAGGCCTAAAGGTGTTACAGCGTTGCACTTCAGAGTAAAGTTCGTACGAGGCTTAGACACAGCTATCTCACTTTCCCAGTCTTCACTGCCCTCTCCCTCAGTTGGCTTGAAATCCAGCTGCTTGTTGACAGGGTGTATGCAGTCCAAGGGATGGTTGTCATTTCCTTTTGATTTGTCTTTATTGTCAGAATGTTCATACTGCAAGGGATGGTTGCCATTTGTCTGATTCTCTGCTGTCTCTGTCTTTGAGTCAAAAGAGACAAATTTTCCTTCATGGAGTTCTGAATACGCTCTTGCACCGTGGTTTTGCAGTCCTTTCCCACTGAAATGCAAGGCTATGACCTTTGCCACTTTGCGCTCAATTCCATACCTTTTCATTGTCTCATAGAAATCAAGAAAGGAGGAGCACTCCTCAAAGATTGTTATCAATGAGTTGTAGGTAATCCCTTCCTTCAGCAGCTTCCTTACAGACATATTCTTGCTGCAGGCATCCAGTTGGCATAGCTTTTCTGTAACAGAAAGAAAAGTCACTAAGGCATGCATGGGACATGCATCTTTCTTGCATCAACAGGCCTGAAATGTAACTTTTGCCTTCCATTTTACATCTACGTTTTAGTAATAATTCTCAATGTAATGTAATACTAGTCTCAGTGATGAGTTTTCAACCTTGAATTTGTTTAAAAGTTTACTATTTTTAACAATGTACACAGTTCCTGTATAAAAGTCTTTTGGCCTCTATATTTGTGAACTGCAGTATTCATCTTCATTGAGCAAGAGAGCCAGTTCATTATTATTTTTTAATTTAAATCAATATTTATACAGGAGCATCCAGTTTAGCATGCCTAGTTTAAGTGGAGCCCTGATATAACATAACTCACTTAGACAATTTACAAAGAACATATATAGATTGGACAGAGAGTAGGTACATAAAAGATAGATTACTTCCCCTTATCATCCCAGTCCCACCTAAATTTAATCACTTCTTAAGATGACATTCAAGCTTGATCTTAAATTCGTTAAAGTTCTCTATTTGCCTTATGTATCATGGCAGGGCATCATAAGCCCAAACACCACTAATTCTGAAACTTCCCTGATACTTAGTAGTACATGCAAGTAAGAGAGGTCTATGTGGCAAAAGCATCTCTCACATAGTGATGGACATGTAATGCAATACATTGTACATGTAATATTGCACTGTAACAATGATGACATTACATGCACCAGATAATAATTTATACCCACTTCCTTGACAGAGTATGGACACTGTAAGAAGTTAATATACTTATTGAGTCAAACAATTGTGAGCTCACCTTCCAAAAGAGCCTGTTGCTGTTTGAAACCAGCCTGTGAAATGTAATACTCCAATCTACAGAAAATAAGCCAAAGAGGAAAACACTTTGATAAAATGTTCAGCTACAACGTTTCAAGTAAATGAGTGTCCTCCAGTAGCATGTAAATAAATGTATTTATAATATAGATAGGATCCTGCGCGCACTCTGATTGGTCAAAAACCCATGTTTTATCAGAGTATAAAACATAGAAAAAGCGTGTTTTATTGTTTTTCGCCACATTACCTCTATATCATAAAGCAAATGAAGAAGCCTAAGCCGTGTATTACACTGTGATAAAACACTCCAGACATTTGAGAAAACTCGAGAAATGTAGACAACACTTGCCTGCGGCTCGTGTTGTCTACATTTCCCTCGTGTTCTCAAATGCACATCATGTTTTATCACAGTGTAATACACAGCTTAGGCTTCTTTATTTGTTAAATATATATGTGATGAAATTTAGTCAGGCCCAACACTACTGTGTGTAAGTGATGGATGAAGAACTGCCAATCTATGGCATCAAGAGCTATTTTCCAACCACACAAGAAAACAGAAAAATCTCTTAACAATCTCTTAACAAGTAACAGTGAATGAGTGTCGTAGTGTCCTAGTAGTGGTTGTGAAATTAAAATAGTTCTTGATGCCATAGATCACATTTTGCACAAATCTGCTGCTGAATCAGTGGCATCTAATGGTATGGAAAATTAATGTCCTTACTGGGACACAGATTATAAAAGAGTTTAGTGATGTTTGGACATTTTCCCTTTTGTGTTACACTGTTAAGAAAGACACTTACCGCTCTTTGGTTGACGAATACTTCATGTGATGCAGCAATTTTCTAAGTGGTGTTTCAACAAAAATGTCAACCAATGCTTCTACATCACCCATGGCTCTGTGTCTGTCTAAAAAATAATGAAAGCATAAAGGCATGGCATTACTCATACTGACATTAAGTGAATTTAATAAATCAGTATTTAGAGTAGCTACTTATTTGGGAGGTAAATATAGTGCCAAGGCTGATAAATAACCTGCGATCAGGCCCTCATTCAGTGCAGTAATAACAATTACTCCTAATTACAATACAATGAACTACTGTATGTTTCAAACTTGCCACAATACAATACAGTACAATATATTGGTGCCTGATCATTGAAGGTCTAATGTTTACAAACAAGACTTGTGGACAACAATCATCTTCACCCTTCAACCTCAATAACTTTGCCTGTACCAGTGCCTTATCAATTTTCCTTGTCTTGGTTATGATAAAGGCAGTTGTCAGCAGGGGTAAAATGTTGCACTGCTCAAAACTCAGGGCAGAGTTGTTCTAAATAGAGTTAGCACCTACCCTGGGTTAAGACTAATTAGCCCTCTAACTCCTGATAGTGACTTTACAGATTTTACTGACTAACGCAATATGATTTTACTCATCACTGGGGGACCACTTGGGGATTGAAGGGTTAAAACCTATAGGTTATCATGGTATTTATCCCAGTTTAGCACTAACACTACTTTGAGCAACTGGCTGGTCTTTCATATACCGGATCCAAAATAATTAATGTCCACAAAGCTAAAGAACAAAGCGAACATAACAATACCTAATTAGCAAGGCCTAATCGGAATAACAATGGTTTTTTTGTCATCCGCCATTTTAGTCCGGTATATGAAAGTCTACCCGAGAAACTTGGTCCAAGAGATAACCTCTCAAAGAACATTGAAAGCTCAAGTTACCCTTGATCACTCTCCTTGGAAAAAACCTCTTGAAC
>BLFK01000484.1:555238-566116 GCA_014634185.1 Astreopora myriophthalma
GCAATGTTGAAACATGCCAGTGATCGATGAACAGATCTTGATTTTGGTGATCGTGAAAAATCAACATTGCAATGGGGGGAGGGGGAAAAGCGGGAATTGTCCCAACGGTTTTGACCGGGATTGTAGGTGCATCTTATTAGCCCGGAGAGGGGAGGGGGACTCCCATATGGAACAGACGTGGATGCTCGTCGGAAATTTTGAATTCAACCACTAAAGGAGACCATCTGGGCGTGGCTCAAGCTTTTTGTGACCCCTAAAGGAGACCAATCTGGGCATGGCTTAAGCAAATTTTTGACCCCTAAAAGAGACCGCTTATAATAACATCTTGTAATAACGCTTCCTTTATTGTCACTGATTAATCAGATTATAATGTTCTCTACTATTTGTAGAAATCTTTGATTTATAATCACAGAGGTCATGCGGTAAACAAAACAAGTTAAAAAGAAAATTTGACTTCTGTTTATCTTCGCGTAATTCTGTGTTTCTTTGTGGAACCCTAAACGAGACCTTGGCGGCATAAAATATTGGCGCTTTGCCCAGAACACCCTAAGCGAGACCAAAATCCGAAATTTACACCCCTAAGAGAGATGACGAGCATCCCCGTCTGTTTCATATGGGAGCCCCCCACCCCACCCCCTGGGCTTATTAGCCAAGAGCAAGGGCCAAACTGAGGGAATATTGGCCCTCACTCTTTTTTATTTTATTTTATGGTGTGCTCTGTCTGTACAAAGAGACAATTAGGGCCAATCTGCTCCCAGTACAGTAAAGAGCAAGCTTGTAATAAGAGATTTATTACAAGACTAAAGAAAGCTTTGAAGGTTTTTCAGAAATAAGATATACCATTACGTGGGGAAACATACAGGATGAACAAGGCCAAATTCTGAGAGAAAATTAGGCTGAGACTGAGGGGCTACTATACAATGGGTACTGCACATGTTAAGGCAGATAAAAAAATTTCTTACTTTTGTTTTAACAAACAAACAAAAACATATACCAGTAATTTCATTCAACTTACAATCTTAGAAGACAAATAGAGCTAAAAATTCTTTCATAATTGATGGGCTCGGAGCAAAAACGTCCGAACTGGCTTTTTTAGTGCATTTGATCATTTTGCAAAATTGTGGCCAAATTTTGCGCAATACATGGAAATCAAGTTATGGAATTACCTATCCTAAGTGATGTGAACAAAGTAACAAAGGAAAAGAACAAAAATAATTTCTGGGCCCTGGGGAAGGGGTGGTGAGTAGGAATGTCAAACTGGCAATAGTGTGATCTGATTGGCTGATTATACATGTAGTTATTGGTCTTCCAGGGTTCGTACTCTTTTGAGCTTTTCAAATTCCATGACTTTTCATGATCTTTTCCATGACCCAAAGTTTAGCTGCCACTTTCAAAAATAATTTGTCAAAATCATCCTTGTTTTGGGGTATTCAGTTTCTGACATGGCTGCTTGTATTTTATTTTGTCCCTGCTTCGACATCTGCAATAATGTACGTACCACACATACTATAATTTTCCATGACTTTCCATGACCAACAATTAAATTCATGACTTTCCAGGCCTGGAAAATGAAATACTTAAATTCCACGACTTTCCAGGTTTTCCATGACCCGTACGAACCCTGTCTTCTGACTGCTGTGTAATAATTTAAATCCTGATGTCCACAACCCCTTTGATTACTTTCTACAGCTCCTTTGACTATTCTAGTATTCCTTACCAAATGCATGACTCCTTGTAGACCAACTACCTCAACAAGTCCATCACAGTGACATGCTGGAGCATAACCCTGAAAAGGAAAAAGAAGAACCAATAGTATTGAGCCATGTAGCAGCTTTCACAATGTCTCACATCATTGGTTCATTACCCTTCCACACAACAATAACACTAACATTAGAAACAATGCATCTCACCCTAAAAATAATAGCTGCTGTTACACCAGAAGGCCAGTAGAATTACAAGCTTATGAAAGCTGCTACACCACTGATAGTATTAATTAAATGGTATCACATGTCTACTGAATGCACAGTCAAGTCTCATTTAGGGGTCAAGAATTAGTCTGGTTAACGAGACTGTCTGATCACCTCTTTCTCCAGAGTTGGACTAGTAAGTTACAGTTTCAGTTCTGCTGTTACAGGTTCATGACAAGAAATCAGATTTGTAAGAATCACATCAATATCTACCAGCACAGGGGCAGGAATTAAATGCCAAGGTAAAACAAAGGAAATCAAATAATCAAAAAAAGAAGACCACTAACATCATCTTTATCTGTTCCCCATGGATCAGTTCCTGCTCCCCAACTAAAAGAAAATGATTTTGAAAACAGACAATTAGAGCTCAAAAAGCTTTCAAATGACAACGATTGAGCTGATTGTGTTCAGGTCCACGTCTATGTAAAAAAATGGCAAAACTTAATCTTACTGGATGAGTATCACATGAACTGAGGCATGGAGTATGGCAAAAACCCATCAATGCATGAAGAAACTTGCCAATGGCCCACATGAAGGTACTGTAGGCATGAAGACACATGACAGGTTTACTGCATGCTGCTGTGCTTAAAGGGTCCATGTAATGCTAATATTTCTGTCCCACGGTAAAATGCTATGTCTTTAAATCAGTGGACACCAAAAGGTAGTGTCACAGTTTCTTTTTTAAAGTATATCATGCACCAAATTTCTCACAGAGCAATCAACTTCAAGAAAAGGCTAAAGATTTTTGGGGGGATGGCCCCTCCCTAACAAATTCATTCAACAATTGGAGAAGCATATTATGAATGAGTAAATGTTATTAGGAATGATTTTTCTACAGTTTTGACCAGAGTACTACAGCAAAAACCCAGTGATATTTCTTCTTACATATGACAAGAGATCGCTCATGTACTGTACCTGCCAATGTTGAGAATCACAATTCCTTCCATTGCTGGCAAATCAAGTTTGTTGCCATCAATCTGGAAAAATGAAGATTTCAGTGACTAAGTTCTTGCAACCAAGAGGTTTGGGGTCTAAATTTAGTGTAAACAAAATGTAATGTGAGACCCATTAGTTACCGATGAATAAATTGAGAGAACCCCAAGGGAAATAGATTTAGGGAGAGTATGGGTTGCAGTGAGGTTTTAATTACTGAAGATTCAAGTTACCGGGGTCAACTGTAGTTCCCCAGGAATTACTGGTAACAAAACATAACACTGAACTTGAATTTTTCAAGTGCATATATGAGACAACTGCTTAAATTGTCCATAAAGTGCGAGGATCATTCCTTCAATTCATCTCTAAAACCGCACTTCACTCATCATTCCTTTCACAGGAAAACATGCATGAGCCCAACAAATTGACCTGCTCTCAACTGTGTGGCTTCATAGCTCAGTTGGTAAGAGCACTGCACCGGCATCGCAGAGGTCGTGGGTTCGAATCCCGTTGAAGTCACTTGAATTTTTCAAGTGCATATATGAGACAATTGCTTAAATTGTCCATAAAGTGCAAGGATCATTCCTTCAATTCAAAACATAACACTGTTATGACAGCGTTGATTTGACTGTAAACTAAATAAATTGCTCTTGCAAACCAATCCTTCTACATGTAAATGCAACAGTATTTCAGTTATTGATTGGAACAAATTTTAACAATCAAGCCAAGCACCTCAATTTCAACCTCATGGAAAAATGTCTTGGAGCAGCCTTTTACCATTTTCTTCAGACCTGCTCTGAAGTAAACTCCTTTGTTGTGAAGTCTAAATGAAGAAAAGCAATAATTTTACAAGAAAGTCAAACAATTGCAAGTACCCAATACAAATTACATGTATATGAAAGGAGTCTAAAAAGGCTAAATGAAATTCAGGTTACAATGATTTCAAGCTAGTTTGAATCTCAATTTGCTTTGTCTCCTAACATTCAATATTCATGATTATGCTTCAAATACAAAGGAAAATGTGAATCAAACTAGGTGGAAATAACTTTAACCTGAATTTCATTTTGACCTGCAACAGGGCCAACAATGAAACTGAGTTAAGACACAGCAATAGATAGCAAGCAAGTATTCTGCTGCTGAACTCTGAGGGAGAAGGGTTGATGCAGTGGTAAGAACATAAGCCACTTTTCCACCGGGCCACTAGACACGCCATGTGAGTGCCCAAAAGTTCAAACATTCATTAATTCTTTTAAACTTGTTCCCTGGCATGAGTTTCATAGGCTTCAGATTTCAGATGCTGCCAAAAGGATGTGACTAACCTACTGTGAAATTTATCGGGTGACTCCTCTCTCTGAAGATGGAAATCCAAACACAGTTCAGCACCAATACCAATTCCAAAATAATTATTCATAGTGAAAATACTGGGTTCATCCTCTCGTCCATACATGGAGCCAATAGCACTGTCATTGGATAGGGTCTCTGGGATTCCCTCCGCTGAATCAAACATGACACACCATCTGTCCAAGAGGCCTTCCTTTGCTTGGTCAATGGCCATGAGCAGGGATACAGGACTCTCCCCTCCAGAGTATCCTCCACCCCAGTGAAGCACTCGCGAAAGATCATTTCCTGCAATCGAAAGTTGAAGCAGTCTTCAGTTGAGTATTGTGAAGTTACCTAAAGCACAGACCAAGTGGTTAGGGCATCGGACTTGTAATCCAGAGGTCCTGGGCTCAAGTCCTGCCCCAACCACCTGCTGGAATTGTTTTAGGCTTTCCCTGGTTAAAGTCCTCAGCAGCGTTTGTGAATAGCCAACAGGTCTGCCTCCTGTGAGTTGGGATTCTTAACTATGTTATGTTCAATTATATTAATGAGTTGAAGAACTGATCCTCACACTTTCGGGACAATTTAAGCAATTGTCCCATATATGCACTTGAAAAATTCAAGTGACTTCAACGGGATTCGAACCCACGACCTCTGTGATGTCAGTGCAGTGCTCTTACCAGATCAATTTGTTGGGCTCATGCATGTTTTCCCGTTAAAGGAATGATGAATGAAATGATTGCGAAGTGCAGGTTAGAAATGAATTGAAGAAGTGATACTCATACTTTCTGGACAATTTAAGCAATTGTCTCATATATGCACTCTCATATATGCATTTTTATCATTAATTTTGTTTTGTTGGCCCTGAAAGGCCCATTGAAGTGAGTGGTCAATTAATTATTTATACTAGTAGTAATCATAGATTAAAAAAGTGCGTTCGAGTATTGGTAGGTTGGAATAGTAATTTCTGAAGTTTTGCATTGAGAAGGCATGGTTTATTTTTGTTGAAGCAGACCAAACAGCAATAAAGCTGGAACCTTCCAACACGTCCGACAAACAGCGAAGCACGAGGCAGAATGATAAAGCTTGAACCTTCCAACACGTCCGACAAACTGCAAAGCACGAGGCAGAATGCATTGCGCAAGGAAATTGTGACGTCATTCAAAATGGCACCGAAAAGGTGAACCATGGAACGAAAAAACACCGGTTAGCTTTCGCTTGCGTGCACAGGGGCCTACGCGATAACAGGCAACCCAGAAGATTAGGAAGCGTTCTTCCTTCGTCGAACGCAATTAATATTATTTTTTTTATTTATAATAGAGGAGGGCAATCAAACAAACCAATCACAACCCAAAGCAATACTTATTACATGGAAGTGATTTCTGAATTCTGCCTTTTTGACAAGATGCTGTAGCGAAAAATTAATTGTCTAGTCAATAAGCAGAGTACAAAAGTAAAGGAATAATAATAATATTGCTAAATCACTTTCAAACTTAAACTGAAAAAAGATCCGACACAAAACCTTATCTGAGAAGCAGAGTCCGTAAATAAATACTTTTAACATGGCTGTAAATGGCCGCTCAATCCTGGCTCCAGTTGTTCAAAGCTGGATTCTCAGAGCCAGGACTCACCTGTGCCAAGTGGAAGAATAGCTGACGCTGGCATCTTACACTTGAGGTCCTGAACAACATCATCTAAACACGATAACACCCAACCAACGGTCCCATCACCACCGCATATCAACACACGAAAATCAGGAATTGATCTGAATGCATAAAACCTGAAGAAAAGGAGATGGAAAAAGAAGACATCATCGGGCATATTTTCCTATCTTACCATGAGTCAGATAATTTTGCCCCTTGAGATTACAGTTTGATAAGAGGTTTTCCCTATGGGTTGCAAGGTTTCAAAAGGCCTTTGTGAGTGGCTGAAGACAACATTTGTTTCACCTGGAAAAACATAAAACATGTAATATTACATACCCTGGTAAAGGCCCTCCGTCTGAGAAACTGTGCACTTGATGTGGATTGAGTAAACGCTGGAAAGCTGCGAGCATGTCAGCTCCTTGCCCTCCTCCGCTTCTTGAATTAACAAACACAAGGAGTGGCTGACTGTCAGAAGGGAACATTTCAGGCTGTAAGGGTGAGAACAACATAATATACAAAGCCAATCATTTGTAGTCTTACATTAATGCATAGAATACAAAGTCTGCTTAATAATACAAAGTCTGCTTAATTAATAAAACACTTACCATGACCTTACTTTCAGAAATACTTACATCTATGTTTGGTAAGACTTTTGTAAACAGCACCTTGCTGTCCACAGTTGAACTTTTAATTTTTTCCACAGCATGAGCTGCTACATCAGCAGCAGGAAGAGATAGAAACACCATGCCTGTAAGATTCAACAGCGAGGGCATATGCATCACTGATTAGCCAGAAGCATCTATTCACCCTTTATTCAAGTCGATCTAAAGCTGGGCCCAGTTGTTCGAAAGATGGATAGCGCTATCCACTGGATAAATCCCTATTCACTGGATACATCAATGGGTTTTGCTGGTACTTATCCGCTGGATAGCGATTTATCCGGTGGATAGCATTATCCACCTTTTGAACAACCAATGCCTGATTTAAAGGGGCTCTGTCACGATATTTTGATCATCGACAAATTTACCTTTAAATTGAAGGAAACCTGAAAATAATGCTTTACAAAGGTGATAAAACACCAAAGAGATAATAATAAACCAGAAAGGAACGAGGATGGTTAAGGATGGAGAAGATTGACACGGATTACAAACAACAAAATTGAAAAGTTTAGCTAAACTTTTCAAACTCATTTAACTGTGACATAGCTCCTTTAAAGGTAACCAGGTTTTGATGTCACCCACTCGAAATGCTTTCCAAAAGTAATTTTAGGCGTGGTCAAGATAAAGAAAATTCCAAGTCAAAACAGAGGGACAAAATTAAAGTCATTTAGAAAATATTTAAGAATTAGTAAGTAAACTGACATCAAAGTTCAGAATTAATGCTCAGAACAAATTAGTCCTGAGGTTGCCACTTGCAAGCCCCGAGGTTGCCACTCGCAAAAAAACACAAACAAAAAAACACAATGGTTCACTGACTCATCCATGATGTTTCAGGAACCAAAAAACAGTCTTCACTGACCATCCCAGATTGATGCTAAGTGTGGAGGGCTATTAGCTACAAAGCCAAGAAAATCAATACTTAATATTCATAATAATAATAATACTAATAATAATAATAATTTATTAATTTATACAGCAAGGAAAATTCTGTTTTCCATAGCTTTCCCAAGCAATGCAATGCCATGAAATCCATTTTGCCTGACCAATGATAAACACTACAACTTACCATAATTTGGGAATATGCTCTGTACCTCACAAAAATGAGCTGCTGTTAAGAGGAAAAATAAGTCTAATGTGAGGTTTCATCCACAGTACACTACAAATTAAGGCTCAATTTGAATTACAGATGAAACACCCCATGCAAAAATGGCTTGAGTTGTTGTTGTTGTTTTAATTTTCTCAAATATAACAACCAAATTCCATACTATAAATGCCATGCAAACAACACTAGGGTTTTCTCATTAAAATAACTGAGCTGAGGAAAATATGCTACCTTGACTGGTAATCATGACATCTGTTAAATATACAGTGTAAGACTTTCTGGTCTTCTCAGAAAAGCACTGTAACCTTTAGGGGCAGTCTCGCAACACTTGCTCATAGAGTCTGTTGAATGTTTAAGGACCCCCACACTTTGCACAAAAAGTGGGGGACATACCAGTACTCTCCAGTATGGTCTGTCTTTTCAAAACGTGCATATAGTATGGGCCTGCCACTACTTGCTGACATATCTCTGAATTGCTAATTAAAGTTAGGTAAGTTAAAAAAAAATACTGAGGGAATGTTAAATCACACAAAACCACAGCACATGCACACTTACTTTCACCTAAAATATCATTAATGAGAGTTCTATATTTGCTTGGTTCCAAGCCAGTGGGTAGACTTCCAACACAAATGCAAACACTCCCCAAGGGTTCTAGGTTTTTTCGCAGATAGAATCTTGTGAGTTTCATTTTCCTTACTGATTTCTGTAAATAAGTATATTAGAGGACCATAAGTCTGTCAATGGGCATCAATTCAATAGAACCTAAATGACCAAAATTAAAAAATCAAATTGTTTACAGTCAAACCAGGTCAAGCGCACCCCCAAGATTCCATTAATAACTGGAATTTTTGAAACGTAAATGCACAAATAGTTTTGTAACATGACTGTTGTGAGAAATACAGGATTGCATTACAAGCAACCGTTGGCAACTTGAGCGGTTATAATAAATAAAAAATCGCCAATTCCGAACACTGCATTAAATTTCTGTTATGAATGTTGAGTTTCAGTTTTATTTACAGTATTTAGAGTCTCAAATTATTATTATATGTTATTTTACTTTTTATAATTTAACTTGTCCACAGCCATGCATTCAGATCTCAAATAATCTTTTCATCATTAGGATCTGGGGACAGGGGGGTGGGGGTTCACTTGACCTGGTTTGACTGTAACTTGCAGATGTCGTGGTGACTTACTTTTCTAACATCCATTAACAATTTCCAGGGACAATCACTGTACTCCATTCTTCTTTCTTGAACTAAATAATAAATAAATAGAAAATGATAATGTCATAGCTTGCTTGCGGTTTCTTACATGTGCGCATGCGGACTAGCATGCCTTGAGGTTTTCGGCGCTCGCTAAAAAATAAAAAAAAGCTTGTTGTGTTCCTTGCACTGAGTCTTCTAAATGTGACAATATCCTGATCCAAACCACAACAGATAACATTCGACTTTTATTCTAAACTGTTCACTTCACTATTCAAATAAAGGGTGTAGTCATTTAACTTTTTATCTTCATGTAATAGGAAAATGTAAGTTTCAAATTTAAATATCACTAGACTGTTGATGAACAGTCAATGCAATATACCTTTTTAACATTTTCTCACAACAAGATCATTTTAACGATAAAATTTTTACTGGTCATTGCTTTACATGGAATCAGTTAATTGTCTTTGTAGTACGTGGTTATTTTAGCAACACTTGCTTATCTTACCAACACTTGCATCTTTTGTAGGTTTAAGAGAAGTTTTATCATTAAGAGGTTTTATTACTGTAGATTAAAACAACAAAAGGAAATTAATGTGTCACATTTTCACTCCTGTTTGTGAGTTACAGTGTTTTCAAGAATTGAAGGGTTGCACACATAAAGTTAAACAACAAAAACTTTGTTGTTTCTCTAACTAGCATGTCCTTGACTCTTTTACTTTCCCTTAACAAATCCAGTACACTGCTGTCAAGTAAAGATTTTAATAAGAGCAAGCCAAAAAAGCTCTAAGCTGTTTTATTTGTTTTTTGATATTTCAGATTTTATTACCACAATGACCAGTGTGGTTCTTGTTTTTGTTTTTGAGATGGCTGAAATGAAGCAAAAAGTATTTTTCTCACACAGCTGGGACTATGGGGTCTAGTTTGCAGGGGGTTTTCAGGTCACATGCCTCATTCAAGCTTCTGTTTGTTTGTTGGCATCCACATTTAGTTTACCTGTTCCACCCACCCACCCCTCATGTGTTTTCCCAGGATATCGATTTAGTTTTGGGGGCGCACATTGTTTCCAATCACAACATTTTGTTCAGGTCCCAGATTTTTCCTGGATTTGAACTGTAATATTAGGTTGCGGTTGTGTTAATAAAGGTCAGGCTGCATGGGTCAGCTTGGTATAGCTGCCTGTACTTGTTGTGTGTGAGAAATTTTCTTTTTCTTTCTTTCTTTCTTTCTTGATTAAATTGGTTTAGTAATGAACAAATACCCTTATTCTTCCTTGGTTTCACAGAGGTTTGTTATGGAAATGATTATCACGGCTGTGATTTTGATTACTGACAAAGAGTATAGCTTGATGTCTTTCAACTCAGTGTCATCAAAGAAAAGCTACAGTAACTTTTACAACAGACAGGGGCAATCAAACGAACCCATCGGAATTAGAAGCAAATGTGCAAGGGGAGGAAAACACATGCAAGTAAGTCACAGTTGGTACTTGTTTGGCTTCCTATTGGCTGGAAAAATGGCAAAAGACTATTTTTTTGGCCAAGAAGAGCTGAAAATGAAGACTGAATATAAACTAATGAAGTCAAAGGTAAATCATAATGACTTACCACCATGATTTAAGTGGACTTCTGTTAATGAATAATCTTCTGGATTTTCACCCTGTTTACAAACAAGCATAAATAATTTGTTTCGCGGCTGAACTCACGGCTGAACTTCAGTGTTGGCAACACCAGTCCCTAGGCGGACACCCAATCCCTCAACAATATTGCATCCTGACCAAAACTTGGTAATGGGCTTGGTGGTTACATTGCAAACTTTCCCTTAACTGTGTGAAATCTTACAGAAAAACACCTTAACATCTCATTAGTCCTTATCACCTCATCAAATAACAAAAAGCACATTGCATTATGCCTCAATCTTGGAAAAACTGGAATATTTTTCTGTGATTTTGCACCTCACTCCAAACTTTGATGCTCTTGAAATCAAGGATTCTGAATTTGTTTCCATGATGCTTGATGGTAGTACCAACGCCAAAACTTAATTCAAAGCCCC
>BLFK01000484.1:566126-587559 GCA_014634185.1 Astreopora myriophthalma
TGCTGTTGCAATTTACAGGAAATTCTATGAAAAGCCAAACAACCCAAAAAAAAAAATTAAGAGAGGTTCACTGTGCACAGTCCACCCACCATGGATTGGAACAAAAAGAGTCACGGAGTATTACATTTCTCTATCAGTGATATAGGTATATTTGGAGAAAAATTGCAGGCTCCTAACAGCTGTTGAACCTACGACCTTCTGTCTAATTCAGATCTGTATCTAATCTTCACGACATATGCAAAACAAACCTTAAGTCCAAACTTTTCTAATGCAATGCTAATAACATCTGCTGCTGTTGTAACTGCTGTAACTGGTATTGTCTTGAACACTGAAGATGCACTGGTGAAAAAGTGAGCACATTTTTTCAAAAAAACATGTTTTCTTCATTTTTCTCAAGGCATCCCTTGCTAAAGTATGGACACTCATTTGAATCCTGCCCTCAGTCTCTGTTGAACTGAGAGTGACTGTAGGGTAATGAGGTTGTTCTGTGAATGGCTCAATTAAAATGTGAGACAATCTAAAATTCTTCTTCTTCTTCTTCTTCTTTTTTTTTTCAGATCAAACAATTGTAAGACCTTGTCAGAAATCATGCAACTACATTCTCTTAATTTCCCGGATCACCTTTCAATTACGCGGTGATAGGCGGTGACCTTAGCCAACCGGAAATTCTGCCAATCATTTTTACACAATCAGTAGGTTCTTGTTCTACTCCAAGCATCTGATTGTTTCAGATCATGATAGAAAAAACAGCTGCGAATTTATCGGTGACTGAGTGTTTTAAACGGGAGTATTGGGAAAAATCATTGGGTCGTAGGCAATCTCAAGATTCCCAACAACCTCATTTGCATGCATGCACTCACTTTATCATTCCTGGATAAACCCTGATGTAGCCTCTCCGTCTGTCAGCACTCTTTAAAAGATCAAATGTTGTAACATTTAAGACCCAAAAAGAGGAACTGTATGGCGGAATCAATGGCAGCAAGAACAAAAGGATGCGAACAATTGTGAAAAAGAGGTATAAATTGTGCCTATTCAAGTTCATATTTCTTTGCTAGCATATCACGTACAAGAACTCGCACAAGTACTTACTAGATAATTTCAACAATACTTTTACTGCGAAACCCAGAAAATTGTGAACACTAGAAATATTTATGAATGTTCACTCGTGTAAACTGAACTTAGCCGAGACTTGTCACTACCCAATCAACATTCCTCAAATATTTTCAGATTTTCTCGGTTTTCTTAGTTTGACAGTAATGTGACAACTAAACAGCAACAAGATGTAATTCAAGACCATGTGCAATATGTAGATAAACTTGAGTTAAACATACAAACAAGGCCAAAATAGCACAGGAGGTTCTGCAGTAACTGTAGAGCCTCCTGTGACCTGCGAACCACCATTGTACCCTTGCTAAAATGTACAATGGTGGAGAATGAAGAAAAAATTATTAAAAGAAAACAAAACCAAACCTTCATTCGAAGGAAAATCAATGGTTTTCCTGAATTGTGTTCTGTAAACTGGTGTGGCCTTTCTTCGGGATCAAGAGGGCGTTCATTCTCTTCAAAATTGAATTTAAAAAAGTAATAACATAACCTGCTTAATTCCCAACTTCAACTTCAGAGTGCTGATTAACATAAGCATAATTATGCCCTAAACATATTTATGCAAATTAAGAGGGAAGAATGAAACCTCTATTAGCATTGAAGCCTGAAATAAACATAATTATACAATCTCCAAGTGTTGTTCTCCATAGATTTCCATGCTAATGGCAATGGGAAATTTTTAACATCAAGATGGCACGACCCTTCTCTTTCCTTTTTTCCCACGCCTTGTAAACTTTTTAATGTTTGACCAGAGAAGAATTTTAGAATGACTGAGAAATTAAAGTTGATTCAGTACTGGCCTTGCATTACCTCGATCCAGAGCCTTTGCAAGGTAAAAATTGCTGGGGTCATCAGTGATGTGAAACTTTTTAAGGGCTTCCTCCTGTATTTAAAAAAAGTTACGTGAAGATCCATTCATGCAGTTAAGAAAGATTAAATTACCTCTACCGCATGTATTAAGACCCATCCAGATGACCAACAGGTCCTCCCACAAACACACATCACGAATCAATCTACACTGCCCCTCAAACTTTGGAAAGGGTGATACTAGCAGGGAACAACTGCTACAATTTTTCACTATCAAAAAATGTATTATTATTATTATTATTTCGCTTCTCCTAAACTTTCAGTAGTTCAAATTTTACAAAGAATATGCAGAATTTACAATTCAAAGTGATATTCTTGACTTAAGAGGGGCAGTGTCTCTAATGTGTGGAAAGTCAGTTAAATGAATAAACTGCTTTCACGATCTCGCAGTTTTCTGAGATTACCCATTTCTGGCATTGTCTAATTAGATCGTTTTTGTCCTTTATACCTATTTTATCCAAGTCAATTACAAGCTGTTTATTGTAACCTGCTAGGAAATCAAATACAATGTTCACTTGGGTAACACTAAATCTAGGGTAAAGTCTCTTCAGGCCAGCTGTTAGGTCTGTGTATTTGTGCTGCTTGTGTAAGGATCATTCATCAATACATCATATGTTGCACACAGTTCCTTCAATCAGGATCCATTGTTCCTGTGGTGCTATATCCAGGTGTATGGGGATATCCCAGAGGATTTTGGCTATTATGATTATGATTATTATTTATTATTATTAAGATAGAGAAAGATACATAAATACATACCCACACACACACACACACACACACACACACACACACACACACACACACATACATGCTTACATTACATTACATAACCTAGTTTCAACATTGTGTACACCTGTTATCAAAAGGAATCTAAAGCGTAGCCTGCCAGCTGCGCAATCTCTGATGGCTTTAACACATCAAGATTACCCAGACATTTACAATTAAAGAACATGTGAAGATCTAATACTAAAATCTAATACAAAAAATGTTTCCATCTGGACACAGAATATGCCTTCACAGGTTATCAGGCTTGCTGAGGACAGAAAGTTAGAGTTCAGACAGTAACACTGTGTGCCTACAGATCCTGGGAGATCTGTGGCATAGACGAGAAGAAGAAAAGGACACACGTGAGACTCACAAGAACATTGCTGGCTTGAGCAGTCCTTGGAATTGCTATGTTTTTACAAAGTTTGGGGTCAGCTACTTCACCATCATAAATTTTCAGGAGAGTTTCGTCTGCAATAAAAAATGTTTAATCAATATAATTGCAAATACATTGATGCGGGTAATACTTTAAGATAAAAACACTTCTAAGGAATTACTGATTCAAGGAAATTTATAGAACTCAAGATCAACATTTTGATTCAATATGAAGAAATCTTGCAAAATGCATGAATGTTTTTTTGTTTTTGCTTGTTTGCTTTTTCATGTTGTGCAGTGAACTATCACAACAACAACAAATGAGGCAATAGCTGAACAATGATAAACAGCTAGAAAGCTGTGTGATAGTTGTTGCTGCTTTACCTGAACTGTGAGAAGGTTCGGTATCTTTATTGTTGTCTGATGAATCATCGAGGACTATCCCATCATCCTTATCAAAAAGACCTTTCAGAAAAATTAAGAATTTAACAGATCATAAAATGATGGAATTTTTCAGTAATGACCCAGACATACTCTGAAAAAAGTCTAGGTTCTGGTGACAACAGATCACGGTTAAAGGTATTAAAAATTTTAGTAAAAGAGAGGGGATTTCATTAAAGTATAAAGGAAAAACTTTTAGGAGTTACTATCTGACATCATGTAATATTCTGAGTGACCAGTTGGCGTACCTAAACTTGATGCTCTGCTTCTTGTTTGCCGACAAGAACTCCACAAAGTGGTGTTAGGCATTGATACAGCACATGGTGGCAACACAAGTTTGTGAAGATAACCAAATCCACATTCTTTTGGCAACATCAAGTGACATGAGCTATGAGCCTGTAGGAATTAAGTCAAAATTAAGTGCGGCATTACTAAACACAGGAACAAAATGGAATGACCGGAATATACCAGAATGGTACTGGAATGAACCAGAACTAGTGTTGGGAATTGGCTGGGATTTCGTAATCCATTATCGGAAATAATCGGATTGACCTAACTGATCGATCATTGATTATAATTGGAAAAATCCCTTTACAAGAATTTGCTTTGTTTTTTCACTCGTATGCAAGTCAAAGTAATATAAACTTTTGAGTTTTTTTGACTGTGGACCACTTTTATTAATGACAAGCATTTTGATTTCACATTAACAATATTTTGTCAACTGGTTTTCTTCTTCAACAGATAATAACAATAATAAATTACATCAATTTAATATTTTTATTTGTGAGTACTAATTTTTTCACTTTCCACGATAATCGATTGTACATTTTCCATAATCGATTATCGCATCGCTTAAGGTTTTCAATCAATGATCGATTATAATTGATGACTGGCACACCACTAACCGGAACGGTACTGGAATGAACCAGAATGGTACCGGAATTAACTGGAATATAGCAGAATGGTACCGGAATTAAGTGGAATGGTACCAGAATGAACTGGAATATACCGGAATATGCTGGAATGAAACCAGAATGGTACCGAAATATAGCAGAATCCTGAATCAACCGGAATGTACCAGAATGAAACAGAATAACACAGGAATATACCAGAATGTGACAGAGTGAGCGCTGTTTTGTGCATTTCGTGGAAAAACATAAATCTGCAGAGGTCAGGTCATTCATTGTTTTACCAATACTGAAAAAAATCCTACCCCGCTCCTCATGCAAACCTTAGGCCTAGATACTATACTACTTAACAATTAGATTATGAGCTCGAGATTTCTATGAGGTGATAGTTGATGAGGCCGAAGGCCAAATCAACTATCGCTTCATAGAAATCGAGAGCGAATAATCTAATTGTTTTAGTAGAATTCTAACTGAAATTAACGCAAATAACGGTTTCCGATGATTTTCCCACGCATTACTAAACTTTACCCTTAAACAAAGTTGCACGTATCGAACTGTCCTTGGCAAATTTGCAGTTGTTTACGCGCGTACCTGCTTCTTCAATATTTTCAAGTTTTTTTAACTTACGGTTTCTTGAAAAAATCAAGAAACCATAAATGTGCTCCTTTTAGTCTTCTCAGGAATTTAATTACCTGTTTACATCTAAAATTCCTTCCAAAACTTTGGAAAAACTACAAAAACATCGCATTTTGTGGACGACCGGCAGCCACTGTACTCTAATGGCTGATAGTATACGAGTAGCTCAGCCAATCAGATTGCAGCATTTGCATTAGTATACTAGTAGAATTCTACTAATTAAGATTAGAAAACGTTTACGGTTGTTTCAGTATTGGTAAAACAATGACACGTAACCATGTTTGTAGACACACAGGTTACAAGGTCCATATAGACTAGTGACTTTTCAGTGACAAACCCCATCTTTCAAAGGGCCTATGTTGCACAAAAATAAACAAATTAAAGGGCTCCAAGCAAAAATGATGTAGATGAAATTTGCACAATGTTACGGTCGTTACGCAAAATCATGGCCAATTTTCACCAAATCAACTGCACTAAAATTACGGGGTGAATGTCCCCATGGGATTTCCCAAAAATGAGGTAGCTTGTCGTGCACCCCCTTAGATTAGAGTAACGCTTCTTGATCACCTCAAGAAGGTCTTCATAGCTGTTATTTTTTTCGAAGAGAAAACGGCACACAAAAAGCTCATCAAGGATGTTTTCTAAGGCAGCCATATTGTTTACCTTTCCAGCCAAAATATCACCTTGTTTCCAGGCCTTTTGTTGGCGACAACATGTGCTAAATTTCTTCCGTTTCCAGTAAGATACGGAAATGACAAAAACTCCACTGAATTCTGTTTTCCAACGTCTTACCAAAACAGAACACAATTCTATTGAATTTATGTTGTCCAAAGTTTGGGGGAAAACAAAAAGCAAAAACAGCAGCTCCAATTCCATTTTCTAATGAAAAAGGAAAACAGAAAACGAAAATAGCTGTTCGAATTCCGTTTTCCAATAAAATAGGTAACCGGAAAACGAAAATGCAAGGTCAAATTCCGATTTCCAATAAAGTACATAAATGGAAAACAAAAATGGAAGGTCAAATTCCGTTTTCAATAAAGTTAACGGAAAATGAAAATGGAAGTTCGAATTTTGTTTTCCAATGTAGAAGAAGAACGGAAAACGACAATGAATTTTTGAAGTTCGATTTCCAGTGTTGTAGGAAAATGGTTGGCACTAAGGTACACGCACTCACCACGTCTAAACATGAAAAAATTGGCCAACTTTTTCAAGTTTCAATCCATTTCCATCCTCGCCATCCTTACGTGCTGATGACGAAAATTGGTTTCAGTGCACTAACGCAGTTCTTGTTAATGAAGTGTTAGCATTATTTTTTGGTTTCAGTCAATGCAAAAGTGTTTTTTAGCTTTTTAGAGTACGGCTGAAATAGCGTGACACTGCCCTGTTAATAGGTATTTCCTCAACACATCACAGTTGATTGCTTAGTATTCTGACCTAGAAATGGCAGTGATACTTGAGAGGACCTTGTTTTGATACAGACCTCACTGCTTTTATCAAGAACACTTACCGACTGTCCACACCAGCTGCATTTCATGCTTGCAAGACATTCCAAGGTACCACAGCTCCTTTTACAGTATGCACATTTTGCACTGGGTGCTAAGTTTCCTTCCCGCCAATGATGAGCTTGTTGAACAGACTAAGTAGAAGAAAAAACACAGAATACTAATGATGTTTGAGATAACCATACTGTATCAATCAAAAAGCATTTATCTGGCTGGGACAGACACACTGAATTTGTCTTTGATACCGTTAAGTAAGAAAACATTTTTACAATAACAAAGCATTTGTGAGGATTACCCATTTGTGCTCATACCCATATTTAACATTTTCTTGAGCAAGTAATGTCACAAAAGGTAAAAGTATGACATGTCTCTATGCTGTGGACACATTTGGCTCCGTTTTTCTCTTACTGCTGTTGTCAGATTAGAGCACTCATAAAAACTCCAAGAGGAACTTTTTGCAACATTAACTTGTCTGACTCTGTGCAGTGTCCAACTAGCTAGAACGCTTTGCTACTTTGGACTCTGCACACATATGAACCTGACTTCCTTATAGCTAACTCATCTTCTTCTTTTTCCTTTCCCTTTCTTTTACAATATAATTTGTGCAAATATTGTGTAGTGTGAGAATGAATAAAGAAGTGAACAGAGTTAAAACTATTACCGTTTGTGTATATGGTGAATATGAAGCACAATTCTTGCAGTCACTGACACTGAAATCTTTACATTCTTCATGAACAAAATAATCACAAACTGAAAAACAAAAAATTGGCTATTGTTCACTATTCAAGATACATGTAAGCTAACAGCAGGCTACCAGCTAATTTCAACAGCAAAAAGAGGACTTATCACTGTCTGCATTTTTCTCATGGAGCCACAGGGCAGTGGTTATAGCACAGTCCACCTTCAGAGAGAAGTTGCTGGCTCAAGCCCCTGCTTTGCCACTGAGTTGTTTACTTCCAGGGTCTAAGAGAACTTTGCATCACAATGCCTCTCTTAGCCCAGTCGTTTCTAGTAATTAAGCAGCCACTGGCCACATTTTTACCAGGTACAACCCCACTATAGTTCTAAGGCATCCCCCTGAGAGGGGGGAAAGCAATGCCACCGGTCGCTTTGTGTCAGACAAATCAGGGCAGAGTTTTTTGAGGCAGGGTTGGTGCTAAACTGGGATAAACAGGTACCACATGTGACAACCAACAGGTTTTAATTGGACTTAACCCAGAGACATACACTTATTGCAGTGCTAACTCAGTGTTTCAAACAACCTGGCACAGGTTAAATTTCAGTGGTGTTAGCCACCTTGGATCATCTGCAGCTTAAGCTCACCTTTCTTCAGCGACATTCCTCAATCATCGTCATCATTCATTACTGTTATCATTATCATTACTTATAACAGCCTTGACAAACCTTGACACCTGAAAGCTGTATGCTCATCAAGTCTTTTCCTACAGACACTACAAAACCTTCTTCGATAAAATGAGGGACCACTCCAACTATGCGATACTGGTTCCTGAGCAACAAACAAGAAGTAAAGAGCAACTGATTTTTAAGTACCATTTCATTATTTTCCATTTCTCCAGGTGAGTGCATAATAAAACTTCTCTGTTATACATGATTATAAGAAAAAATTTGTTCCAACAATAACACCTATAAAAAGGGGCCAAAAACCTAACTTTGCTTTAAACGAACATGCTCAACCAGAATGCATTGTAGGCAAGGCTGCCATATTCAACATTTTCTGTGTTACAGAAAAGGGCAACTATGCTCATTTTCGTTTGTTACATCGATCGAATCAGAGCCACTTTCATCCATCTTTGCTCTGGAATATTTGCACGTGTTTCTGACAGGTCGGCATTTGAAGAGCAGAAACAAGTTCCCTGATAATAACAACAACAATGGCATGATATGCACTATGGATAAGCGAGCTCCTTTAAATAAACTCTAACAGAACAGTCAAGGCTATCTTAATGATGAGACAGCTCGGCCTGGCTTTAGTGATGACAACCTACCTTAACAAGAGATGTTGCAATGGAAATGCAAGGTGTCACTACGAGCTGCATGCATCGTTCATGGCTCACAAAATTACAAACTAAAATGGAAAAAGGAAGATGAAGTTTACATCAAGTACTAGTAAAGGACATAAAAAATTCTGAAAACCTCTAAACCTCTTTATATAATAAACTCGATTCTACACATGTTTTGATTGGGTCTCACTTATGATCTATTAGTATAGGTAATCAAATGGTGACGAGTGAAATTAGAGAATAATTTCATGCATGTTTTGTCCAAAATCAAATAATTTCCCAAGCCTTTAGGCGAGGGAAATTATTTGATTTTGGACAAAATGCAAGTGAAATTATTCCCTAATTACACGAGTATACCATTTGATTACTGATTAATACTATGGGTGACAAATTACGATCACAAGATGCCATTTTGGCACCGTAGGAAAAGTTGCCATGGCAACATTGTAATTTCATAATTTTATGAAAAATAATTTTATGAAAAATAATTTTATGAAAAATAATTTTATGAAAAATACATGTGAAATTATAAATTAACACTGAAATTTTGCGCCAAAATTAAGGAGTAATTTGTCACCCATGTTATTAGAGGACAAACTCATAGATGATGTCATCATTTTGTCTCTTTATTATGTGATATTTTAGCATAAAAGTAAAGTTATTGTTAGCAAGCAACAGCCTTTGGCCCCTGAGGCTCAAGCATTCTTTCTCCAATCAGGTGACTTGGCTTTTTTGGGCAAACATGTACTCACATATAATTGGCATGTGTCTTCACTGTTTCCCTGTTGGATGTTTCGCAGTTTTCACCTGACGAGTTTACCCTCCCACTCTCCCAGTTATTTGTTGTTTTCATAGTTACACATTACTGTCTCAATTTGTGAACGTTATCCTGATTTTGCCTTCAGAAGTGTTAGGGCAGGGAATTGCTGTCTGCAGCACCCCTTTAGCCCTGTGCCTGGTTCCTTGTCAGGAAGGGGGCATGTTGTTCTACTGCTGGACTGGGTAAACTTGGTCCCAGGACATTATGCCAGTCCCATGCCAACCTTGCAGCACAGGCATGACACACCCCCTTGGCATGGTGACACGTGCCGAGGCCCCTCATCCTGCCCTTCCAGTTGGTGGCTTTGACGCGAGCCTTGCCAGCACATTCCCTGCCCAGGTTGGCCCACCATATTGTGTTTGTGTATTTTCGTTTGCACCCGATTTACAACATTAAATAAAACAAATGGATTCCATGTTGCCGTGCGTCTGTTCAGTAATAGATCACAGAAGACGTCAAAATATGGCAAGAACATCAGTGACACACTCGGCTATCTCCACTTTTTTGTTGTTACCACATTTTGACATCATCTATGATCAGTTATTGAACAGACACACGGCAACCTGGAATCTATTTGTTCATAAGACTCGGCTTTTGCTCCAATCAGAGCAAAACAACCAACACAGATTGCTATGGCAACAAAGCATCACTCCTTAATTAACTTCATCTAAGCAGTGCATATTTCCTCCTAAAAAAAATCAACCACATTCATTTGTCAAAACTTTACCTTTTATGGCTTATTTTAACGGAAAATTTAATGTGTGGAATATTGAGAAAACTTAAGCTTATAAGACATCATTTTTTGAGTAAGCAAATTAGTCTGAATAAACAAGCGCCAAAAAAGTTTAAAATCAACTGTGAGAATTTACAAGTAAGCTTAACTTACATAAGCTTATATGTTTGCATCTGCGCCATGAAGAGGCACTTTATACTAGAGACTTCCTAATCCAATTGAGTCGAAATGTATCGATCGAACAACGAATAATCGCTTCGATCCGAATTAAAGAACTTTTTGCTAAGCCGTCTGACGGAAAATGGTTCTGTATTCTGTACACCTACGTAGTTCAATATTATTTTTCATAACTATTAATTATGCTATGAAAAGCTTCATACGAGCTGTCATGCAACAGATTCCGTATTTTATTTCAATTTATTTATTTATTTTTTTACTTGAGAAACCATCCTCACTTTCTAACCATATGTTATCTTTATGTGTGCTACCTTCGCAAACCAGTCCTTGGTTTGTTAAGCCCCATAACAAGTCTGTACAGTGGTGACAATAGCTTGGACGAGTGAAGGTCTTCCTGACAAATCTATGCCCGCTTTGGCCGTGTGCGCTGAAAGCCTCGTCCAGTCTTGAATCAGAAATACATCGAGGCACAGTAGCTGCATTAGTCGGTGAAAGGGAAGACATTTCTGTGGTAACTACGGTGATTTCATGTTGACTGTTATTGGGCTTCATCGACAATAATGCTACAGACGAGGACCAAAGACGTGTTCCTCTTGGAGCGGAAAATACGAGGAAAACTCGTATCCAGGCTGCCTCCGTTGGCAAAAGTTATTTGATTTCCGGGTCACTTTATTGGGAGGTATCAGAAGAAACGTCATTGTTCTCATTAGATTAGCAAATGTAGCCTGTGTACAGCCGCCCCTCCCCTCAAAAAGGGGAGGGGCAGCTGTACACAGGCTATACCAAATGTGTAGGCGTAAGCTCCGGTGCGTACCAAAGCGACTACCAAAACGTTTGAGTACATGAGGAGGGCACAATTAACTGCCTTCCCAAATACGTATCGCTCGAAATCCTATTTAAAGTAGAGAAAGGAATCAGTCACACATGGTCTTGGAGCCAACATTTTTCTCCCTCACTGCTTTGTTGGGGGCAGAATTGGCAGCCGAAAGCAGCGAAGAACATTCTCGGGGCTGGTATAAGCGATCCGCGGGCCGAAATCTCAGGGTGCATCGTCGTGGTACAAAGTGTCCAGAGTTACCGCTTCGTTGTCCTGTTTCTGTTTTGTTTTTGTTTTTTTTTCAGTACGCGTAAATGCCGTGGCGCTACCATGTGAAAGACGCAGTGGCTGTACCGTATTTTAATCACATAATGAGCAGGTTAAAGTGTTTCAACAAGACTCATACTGTACAAACACTTCTATTTGTTACTAAAACGGTACTCCTTCATGCTCCTTCAACAGACGCAAATGTTGAGTAAGGCTTATTTTTTTTCCTCAGTTCAACAAATCCTGCAATCTGATTGGTTCCGGGAGCGGGCGGAATTTTCTCATCCGGCCCTCTCACGGCGGCGGAATCTTTTGTATGCTTACAGCCCTAAAATGTTCGGGTCTTTAGCACGCCCTTCGTTGTGTTTTAGAAAAAAATAAAAATTTTATTCACCAGCCCGGAGGTCCGCATTGGGAAAAACTGTGCCCGACGTCTTGGATACTGCCCGAGGCCGCAGACCTCGGACTTCCCGGCTGTTGAATAACCCCTATTTTTCTCAAAACAATAACAACAACAACAACGCGCCATTGATTTAGCCTGTGAACAGCCGCCCCTCCCCTCAAAAAAATCCTCTCCGATTTTTTTGAGGAGAGGGGGGCTGTACACGGGCTACATTGATTGATTTGCAGCCGTATTTACGTCTTGATTTCCCTCCGATGGACGCTCATATTTCTGGTTGTGTTTTCTATTATTGCTGAGGTGGATACAAGTAGGGATCTTCCACAGTTTGATGCTGAAGGCCCTGTAGGTTGTCTGTACCCCCCCCCCCGGGCCCGGGGGTGTACTCCCTTATATGGCCTTAACGGGGACGTGCGGTCCGATAGGGTATGATTTTTAGGGCGTTTTGTCTTGAACGGGGTATCGATTTCATCACTTTCTGTCTTAAACAGGGTATCGCTACATATTAATTGAATACGCCATCATTTACAACGAGCAATAAAGTACAAGACAGGCAAATGCTGAAGCCTCATCGCTTCTAGGAAGCGGTGAAAGCGCCATTAGGGACCTTTAGATTGGAGTGGGAGCACAAGTTTTCCATTCTGAGCACGCGCACTTGGAAAAAATTTGACCTCGAAACCCAATGCGCGCGCTCAGTGCGGAAAACTCGTAGTCCTACTGGTACTGCATTCTAAAGGTCGCTATTCTGTGACTTAAATGCAGTTACTGTGTCTCCTAAGTGGTATGTACTAAAGAAACAGTGCTTTCGTGCATTCACGAATGCGCAGACTGGATGCCAAAAATAAAACAAACAAAAAATCTGGATCAGTAGCGGTACCTCTCGACGTGTTGCCTGGGCGGTGTGCCATGACGAGTCTCCCTGAGATTTCGGCCCGCGGATCGCTTATACCAAGCCCCAGTTCCTCGCTGCTTTCAGATACCCGCCCACGACAGCCAGTCTGCTCCCGACGCGGCAGGGAGGGAGAGAAATGTCGGCCCCTAAACCACATATGACAGATTCCTTTCGTACTCACAACTTAGTCCCAGTTAATTCAACATAGGATTTCGAGCAATATATATTGAAACCATAACCCATCCTGCCTTCCATATGGTACGCATTGGAGTAGACCGGAAGTGGATCGTTCGAAAAATTTGAGCATGCGTATGTGCTAAAATTGATAAAATGCTACCTTCATCAGTTGCCCCGCGACATTACATTACACAAACCTCCCTTGGCGTCTCTGAGTACTCCTTGACAGGCTCCAGAGCCATAATGTTTGTGTTCATGCACCCCCTATCCCCAAGTTCAGTCCTCTTCGGAAAACACAGAAAACAAACATTTAAAGCAATAAATTTTGTCTCCACTGCACAACAAATAACACCGTAGTGTAAACCCAATAAGTTTATTTTGGGATGCCTGCCGAGAACAAACCCGAGGCGTACATATGTTCGTATCTCATGCACCATACACAATCCTCGTATAAAGCAAAACCTTACACACTCAATATAGGGGTATAGGGCACTGACATCTCAACTCTAACGAGTCGAGATTAAGCGAGCTGGGCAACCGCTTACAAAGATACGACTACGGTTATACGGAGGAGAGAAGAAACCTGGAAAACTACGACAGGAAATCTGGGTAGGAACCATGGCCCATACCCCATGCAGTTAGCAGCCCATCCTACGAGGCTTTACAGTTCAACCAAAATAAATTTACTAAAAAGAAAAGAAACTAAAAAGAAACTTGGCACCAGCCAAAGGGCGACGTTGGTTCCGAAGGCCTAAATGGATATCGCTTGCTATACTCCCTCTTATATACCACTGCATCATGACCCATGAAGCTCGGGCCTAAGGCCAGGCCTTCTCGTATCACGTGCCGACAAAATATTCATTTCTACCTTATTCGCAAGCTCAATCGTTAGAAATACCATTTCTTTTCAAATCTTTTCATTTTTTGCATGCTAAGGAGGCCAATGAGGATACTTAGCATAAAGAAAAAAGAATAATTTATTCGCCACCATTTATGAATTTGGTCCATACCTGGTGCCTTGAAAACAAACTTACCCCTCACCCCAGCAAGAGTAAAACACCCCCCTCAGAACATCCAGTTGCGTAGGTCCAGCTTTACCGGTCCCATCTTGGAAACACACCACGCACTAAACTGGTTCCAGTCAACTAGGCTACTGGGAGTTACTCTGGTTACTGTCGACGATAATTTGACTTGAGCGCAACACGTTTCAACCTCGAACTCAGGCTCTCTCTCTTTTCCTCCATTAGACAGAGAGCCTGGGTTCGAGGTTGAAAACGTTTTAGATTCAAAGTCGAGCTATGGATGGTTTGCACGTTACGTCCCGCCGCCATGTTGGTTGACGAAAACAATAGATCTCCCATTAGCTCCTTTCGTTTGTCAACCAGCATTTGTACATTTCAACATTGTTAGAGATTGGTTGCAAACCACCTATCTAAATAAATTGCATTTACTGAAACGTTCAAGGCTTCTACCTCAAGGGGGCCTGTATCAATTTTACTTTACGCTTCTGTTACCACCGGCTTGTTATGGTTTACTGAAGATATTTAGTTTTTCAACCTCGGCCAAACGTTAATTATAGTTTATACCCTCCACCACCGTCCACTAAATTAGGAGATCAGTACGTATACCTTGGGCAGTCCCACAGTGTTAAATATTCAGGCTTGATTATTAGTTTTTAATTCGTCTCTATTCTGACATAACCATATTGGTTTTATTTGTCTTCTCACGTATAAGTAGAGGAATATTATTCCAGAAGTAGCACCTAGTAATTGCTGGAAAGAATTTGTTTATATTTATTCGAAATGATGTTGGGTTTAAGTGCTGTGGGGATGTACTTCTAGTGGCGTAATTATGTTGCTCAGGTACAAGAATAGTCTGAAATTAGACTATTTTTTATCAATAATATCATCATAAAATAGTTGACAAGTAATTAATTTAACGACGTCAGGGAGCTTAATAAGGCCAAGGATTACATAATAGGGAGTAATGTGATCAAGTAGAGGTACGTCATCAATAATTCTAACAGCTTTGTTTTGCAACTTCACTAATTGTGATAGTGGAGCTTTATAATTATTACTCTAAAATACGCAACGATACCTTAGGTATTCATAAACAAGTGCATAATACATACTTAGCCTCGTTACACTGTCGTAACTGTAAATTTAAAATACAAATACTGTGAGGCTTATATGTGCCAACACTGACCTGTTTCAGACGCCAAAAAGGCTACACTACATAGCAGTTAAGTTTATTTTTAAAAAAACCACACCCACTTGTGGGTGGCCCGCTTTGTCATTTAAACTATAGCCGGCTGGCGCTTATGAAACTCATGCAGAGGGCTCTCGCTGACAACTTGCTGACTTCTCTACACGACCCTCTTTTCATTCTGAGAGCTAAGTAGGCGGTCATTAACACCACTGAATCAATTGGTTGTTTACCATTTATGAAAATGCCGGAATTCTCTTGTTTGGCCGGGAAGAATAGCACATGTCACGGTTTACCATTTACGCAAAATGTCTGGGTTGACGCGCGGCGGTTGCGTTGATTGAATGGAGCACTGCTCTGACAGTCAAAAGCCCTGAAACTAGAACAAAACTTGAGAAACGTAAATGGAAGACAAATTACCATTCGGCAGGTCCCAACCGGAAAAACGGGACTGTATTTTCAGAAGTTTTTTAGTTCCAAGAATTTTTCAGTTTTCAAAGATCATTTTTCATTTACATACCGCCTGGAATCTCCGGGAATTTTTAGTAAATGATAAACAACCTTAATTAAACAGAACATTACATGAAGGCTTCTTTCAGTCGTTCGCTCCGCTCACTTGTGAAATATTTCAGTTTCAACACTAGTAGCTAAATCTCGTACCCGCTCGGCAATGTAATATGCTCCATGTTTAAAAAATGGGAAACTGTTTAAAATTATCACCTTGATCAACCTCGATTTAAATGAAATTGCGATTTAGTGCCGTCAGATTCACAGAAACCCTACAAAAAAGCGAACATATGTTTCAACATTAGGTTATTCGTATGCAAGAGGAATTTTAAAACACAATACATGATATAACTTCAGCAAAAGTTTAAAGAAAGCACCGAATGGTGACGATTTTAAGGCGCGGGCTGAAAACCCTTTAATACTACTTAATAGGTATGGACTTCGGCAAAAATGAATCAGTTGAGTATCTAATTACTTCATAGTTCTTACTGTTGATATTTTTATGCCAATCGTCACTTTTCAAGTTCCTTCTTGGCCTCTAAAGCCTTCCTGTTTTCGTCGTTCAGCTTTTCATGAGCTCCCTTCAAATCTTTTGCAAACGTCTCGGCTAGTTCACGTACTTTCTTTCTCGCTTGTTCATTGGTTGGATTCTCCTCCAGGTAGCTGTAAAGATCTTGTCTGGTATTCTTGATCTGCAACATGTACACACCACATACGTCATCCAGAGCAACCCACTTGGAATAGTATCGTAGGGCCTTTCCCTTGAAAGCATTCGAAGTCCAAATTTTCAAGCGCTTTTCTTCGGGAATCTCGATTGCTTTCTTAACTTGATTTTGCATTTCCCCTGACGCCAAAGACTCACAGTGGACTTGCATCTGCTGCCAGAATATGGCCGCGTTCATCATGATAGCCGAAAGAGATTTGAGAGCTCCAATTGAGCTGTGCAAAGCTTCAATGGCTGCTTCCGCCAACGCGCTGTCATCGTGGCAGTTCTTGATTTTCTCTGTAAAATCTATGCATTGCAGTAAAGCTTCTTGGCGAAGATCTCGCTGCTTCTGCAGTTCTTCCATCTGCTTCTTCTTTTCTTCGTTTGCCATTTGCATGGCTTCTTTGTACCCCGACTTGTCACCAATGCTCGATAGCTGTTCGACTGCCTTGTTGACCTCAATTTTTGCTAACGATGCAGCAGCTTTTGCGATGCCTGTTACAGCGCCTGTTATTGTATTCATAAAGCTGTTCTGTGCATCCAGCGCCTTGTCTTCTCTCTTCTGAGCCTCTTCGTAGAAAGCCATTGCTCGCTCTTCAGCTTCAAGTGCAAGCTTCTTTTGCTCTATTGCTTGCTTTTTCTTGATTTCAAACTCCTTCATCTCCTTCTCTCGAGCTTTTTTTTGATCCTCCTCAGAACCTTTCGCTTTCTGTGTGTCTTCTAAAGCATCTATCACATCGTTTGTCGCCTGCTCAAAGTCGTTGTGCAGTTCTTTTGCAGCCGCAGCCATATCTTTGGCAATGCTGGTAAGTTGCGAGAGTGTCTCGAGCGCCATCTCTTCCAGTCCATCCAGCAAGTATTCGTATGTGCCCTTTAGTTCTTCGAGTACACTCGTTGATGCGCCTTTAAATTTGTGTACGGTGATGGCTGATTTGTCGGCCAGTTTCGTTATCTTGTAGCCAACTCGCTGTACTTTAATCTGTACCTCAGTGTGTCCTGCTACACCGTTGTAAGCGACACGAATGAAGTTACCGAGTTTGCCCAAGTCTTCTACAAGACTTTGGAGATCTAGCGAGCCAAGAAGATGCTCCTTGGCAGATTGCACCAGTTTGCTGCGTGCATCCGGTATGGAGACTAGGTTAAAGTTTTCTCCGTCTATGACTACTTCTGTTCCAGCCATGTCTTCTTAGCGCTTTGGAAAGGCTTCAATTGGGCACAAGAGGAGCTCAGTTGCCTTTACTTTTATATCTTTCAAAGCGCTCATTTCTTGGAAAAAAATCTGTCCGCCCAGCTGTCACGTTAATGTGACCAATAGTTGCATTTTCTTACCATATTTGGTTGTTGTTTACAATAATAATAACAATGAGATATAGTAACATGATGAAGTAAGATGAGTGCGTCAGGTCAAGGCGGAAAAACCGTTCATTGGCTGAGGGATAATGACGTAGCATACCCAGGTACACATCACTGCGCCTGCGCGAGGAGGTTAAATTTCGGACCATCAAAATGGTGGACAACGGTGGTACTTTCGATGAGGTTCGACAGGTGAATATTCTCTTAGATATTCGCACCAACTGATGATTGAAGTGAGGAGCTTGGAAAATTTTATTGGCCATTGACTTTTTCAATTTTAATGGCTTCTAAAGAAGCAGTTTTGGTGGTCGGAAATTTAACCTCCTCGCGCAGGCGCAGTGACGCGTACCTGGGTATGCTACGTCATTATATTATCCCCCAGCCAATGAACGGTTTTTCCGCCTTGTCATCTTTGTCACGCAGGCAATGGCCCCTTCTGCTCATGCGTAGCCTTCACGCCTAGGAAGTGGTGGCAAAAATTGAAGGATTGCCAGGGAAAGTTGTCGGGTAATAAACATGGCGCTAGTTTCATTGAGTTCTAAGTGTTTCAACGCCGTGGAAACAGCTTTAGAGGCTGTGAGAAAAGGTGATGTTCAACGCTCCGAGGTCGTTTTACGATCAGTACAGAAAAATGGGCAAATGTTGAAGCAACAAGCAGTTACTCTAATTGGCCGTCTAAGTGAGGCAGAGGAAGATTATAAGCGAAAGTTGGAGGACCACACTCGGCAGATAAACGATCTGAGCGCAAAGGAGACGCAGCTTTCGCGCAAAAGTGAAATATTAAAGGGGAAGTATTCCTCGTTGATTGACCACAGGCACAGCATATACGAAGGCAAAGAAAGGGCGTCAGAAAGGTACGAAGAAGCAGAGAGAGCGAAGGAACAGGCTGAGAGGGAATACGAAGAAATGAAACCTCTTTTCTTCATACCTATTGTTGGCTTGCTGCTTCTTGTGTTTGAGAAAAAAACAAAAACGGCGTCTGAAGCCTACAAAGAAATGAAGCGACACGAAAGGGAGGTCGATCAAGGAGAAAGAGATATCAGACGTGTGAACTCTCAGATCTCTGAGGTAAGCTTCCTTGTTGCTCCCCTTCGTATGGTGGCCACTATGTGAAGTGAAGAATCGAGTGTATTGATTCCTTTGTGGTATTTCATTGTCGTATACGTAATCCGATTCCGAAAAAAATTCGAACTTCAATTTTCGTTTTCCTAAAGCTTTGCTCAACTAAATTCTAAATTAATATTTCTCATTTTCGTTTTCGCTTTCGTGACGCCTTAGAAAGAAAGGAATTTGAGTTATGATTTTGGTTGCTTTTGTCAATCAAATTCTCGGAAACGAAAGAGAGCTAGCGTTAGCTCGAAAACGGTAGCGTGTTGGGTACTAAAGCTCTTACAAGAGCAAAAAAACGGAGTCAAGCCAGGAAAAGCTCGGTAAAGAATGGTTAAGATAACTTGTCGAATTTGTTTTTTTCATCACAGACTTTAATCCGAATTCCTAATATCTCGGGTAGAAAAGGTCCTCCGAATCAGAAATAGCTCACCATGCAGTTTTCGTACTTTATGTTCTCTAAGCCTCTCTTTGAAACTGAGACACCTGGATTGGAGCTTGACTCTTAATCCGGTCGGTGACGTTTTTGCAGCCGAAACAATCGAGATTTTTTTAGAACATCTTACTCGTCCAGCACTTTT
The DNA here is from genome assembly GCA_014634185.1 of Astreopora myriophthalma. NCBI lineage: Eukaryota > Metazoa > Cnidaria > Anthozoa > Scleractinia > Acroporidae > Astreopora > Astreopora myriophthalma. The sequence goes on from BLFK01000484.1 coordinate 585,491, forward strand.
CAGGAAAACCTAAACAAGTTCATCATTTCTTTTCGTCTTTTTCAAGTTTGACTTGACGCGATAAACCGATGCTGGGTAGTGAAGCCCATAGATTAGTGTCTTTTTTGTTTTCTTAGGTAGAGAGAGACTTGAATGAGGTTACAAGCAAACTAAACATACTCAGAGAGGAACGAGAATCTTGCCACGAGAAGCTTGGTGACATAAAAAACCTCCTTTCCTTTATTATGCAAGCTGTTACTTTCTGGGATGAGGTAGTTGTGGTGACCGAGACAGCCACAACGAAGACTGAAAACCTTCAAAGGATAGTGAATCTGGCTGGTAGTAAAACCGACCCTCTGAGGATCCTGAGCAGCTCTGGTACAGGCACTATGATGGCTTCCTTTAAAGATCGCTGGATGGAAGTGGCAGAGATGATCAGTTCTGATCGAAACAATGTGATCTTCGATAAAGAAGCGCACCTCAGTATTTGCGGGGTCCCGACCGAATAACGTTTCCTTCCTCACATATCTTTACAGTATGCTTGATTTGAGCTTGTCTTTGTTTTGTTCTGGAAAAGTTAATAAGATAACATTAGAAATTACTATGGTCAGATAGATTATGCCGTCATAATTTTAGGCGTAATGTGATATAGTTGGGGCATCGAGCACGACGAAGTGCTTTTTTTTAATTTACTAAATAATGTTTAGCAATGCACAATTGACAGTATACTTGGTTTAGGTTTTTGCAGTGCGCAGTTTATTACGAAATTTTTTTCAATAAAATGTGTTGTTCTCAGTGAAAGGCACCAAGACTGACTTTCTGCCCAGGTTGGAGTGAAGGGTTCAGGCTCCTAAGTTAAATTACTGATGAAATGAAGCATAATGAAAAATACACGACGGAAGGAATGAGATACTTTCAGTTGGTGGGAATGAGGCACCTCGATGCAATTTTCCCAGAAATTTAGCTGCCGCGGATAAAAATAAGCCAACACACTTTGTTACGTACAAAGTACTTTGACTAAAGGGTTTGATTCTTAAAGTACAGTTTGAAAGATATTTGCTTATAGATGGTTTTCTGGTTACGTCATCGCCGCCATGTTGGTTGACAAAAACAATAGATCTCTGATTAGCTCCTCTTGTTCGTCAACCAGCATGTGTACATTTCACCATTGTTATCTGCGTCTCTAGGGATTGGTTGCAAACCACCTGTAGCAGTTCCGGCTTGGGCTCCTTTCAACTCCCGACGTGGCAGTGAGGGGAGAAATGTCGGCCCCTAGACCATATGCGACAGATCCCTTTCGTACTCACAGCTCAGGCCCGCTCCACTCTTACACTATAATTACACCATATAATTCCGATCATCTGTTTGTCAGTGTAGCAATTTTCTCTTCCATATGGTACGGAGTTTTTGGTACGCATTCGAGCGCACAGAGATTACGCATGGGCATTTGCTAAAAATCGTTATCACCTCAACCTTCACAAATTATTTTTCAGACAAATTTGACTTTGTTTTGTCATAACCGCGTCTGGCTGGACAGGGGATACACAAAAGACCTAACGAGTTATTCCAGAAAAGTAATAAATTTTAATGATCCAGTGTGAAAAGTTAGAAAATATTTGGTGCCTGCAGGGACTCTCTTGCACTTTGATTGCCTGGACATATTAGTTTTACTAGACGGTTACATTCGCATAAGAATCAGTTCAAAATGGCTACCGGTAGTTCAGGATTGATCGTAGCACAGAACCGCATCATGTAAAATCGCCGTGGAAATGTAGAACGTCCGTTTATTCTTGTGTTAAAAATACAGTTTCGTCGATTTCTGAGTTAAAGGAGGGTCTAAATGGACAACCTTTGCCTAACAGGTTATTAAAAAGAAGGTTCTTATATCCGGGGTTTTACTCTAAAGGGTCCTCATAATCATTCTTATCTAAAGCCTGGATGCCTGTGGCCTCATGCCACTGCGCGAAGAGCTCGTTACAAAGGCCTCAAATCTAAAAAAAACCTGAAGTTGCACCTTAAAAGAAAAGAATCAACCTTTTCCAGTCCTACCTTTTTTTTTAAACAGAATATGAATTAAAAAAAAAAAAAAA
>BLFK01000484.1:587569-600069 GCA_014634185.1 Astreopora myriophthalma
AGAAGAAGCAAACCAAGGCAGTTATTCTTTTTAAAAAAAATGCGTGTAAATAGGTAAACGGCGTATTTTTGTTTGCTTCCTATTTTCAGCGTGTCGTGATTGGTCAATTACAGTAACTTTGTTTTTGGTTTTTCAACACAAGTCACTGAAAACTAAAATTCGTCCATTGTTATTTCAATGGTAAACGATGTTGACTCATAAAGCACTGTTCGTATTCAAACTGAAAATTAAATACTCCGGAATCTTACGAAATACATTATTTCGAAGTAACTCAGCCGCGGGTTTTACTGTCTCAGGGTGAATTCGTTTGGGGCTATTGGGTTTATTCCTATTCCGGTTTTTAAGATTAACGGAATAACTGAAATAAGGTCTTCTGAAAGAACGCGAAACGGAATCGGTTTGTTACGGAGATGACCCGACAACTAACGACAGAGATGGGATGGGCACGACTAAGACTGGGTACGACTAAGACTGACATTTCGGCGGACGCGCACGATTTTCGCGCCAGAATCCCCCCAGAAGAACGCGTATTCTGGGCATTCTGAGTAAACGATATCTTGCTATTCCGTTCATTCCGAAAACGGAATAAGTCCCCAAAGAACAGGAAAACCGACCATTCTGTGTACTCTTATTCCGGAAGTCCCAAAGGAATGCACCCTACATTACAAAGTACGCGATTTCCAATGAGGTGCCAGCCCAACCGGGGTCACGTGTAGAAGGACGTTTTCTTTAAACTTTGCCGTATCAGAAGCGTAATTTCGCTGGCTAATCTTGTCAAAGTAATGTCTACAACTCGAATAGCCAAATGCAGTTATCAATATATACACGTTGACATCACTATGTCTAAAGGCGTTGTCAGACTTCCCTAGGTCTTGTTTTCGAAGATGGAACTGAAAGGTGCTTGAAGAAATTTTGTCTAACTCTTCAAAAGTACAATGTACATTGAAATATACAGGGCATGTCTCGCTCGAGCATGCGCGGTTAACGTCTACCTTCCACCAGTCTTGTTTCCGAAAATGGCACTAAAATCTCGCCAAGAAATTCCAATTCTTGCCACATGCATGACGCGTAGAAGCACAACTGCATGGCAACTGCTATAACTCCTGATGAACTGCTACTGCTCAAATAGATTCCAGCTAACTCTTGATCCAGGGAGTTGATATTTACATAGCGCGTTTCCCAGATGTGGTAGGACATCCCTCTTATGCTTTGTCCAATTTCTATAATCCCTACTTTCCATAATGACATTGTTAAAAACCTCCCCAAATTAGGTGAAATTTACACGACCTAGCTCGAAGCAGCAGAATGAGGAGCCGCGTGCCGACTAGGCTTGAAGCGGTATTTCTCAATGACTTCCAGAAGCCACTCCCTTTTAACAGGCTGTTGAATGCTTTTGCAAACACCTGAGAGAAAAGAAATAAGCAAATAAGTTGACGCGGGAAACATTGGTGGGAGCGTCCTCCTTTAAACTGCGATACAGAGAGCCAGTGTAAAATAAGGTACTTGTTCCAAGCGCAGCATCACTTGCAATGTAACTCAATTATATTTTTGCGAATCGGAGGTCAAGAAGCAGCATATTTTAGTCTTGTAAGATCATTGTTGGAGCACGCAAGCTCCGTGTCTGAAACCCCTGTTCAAGAGCTGGAAAAAGTCCCACGGGCAGGCTGTATGATTCCTCACCGGTCTGATTACTACGACTGTGAGCCTGGGGCCATTTCTAAGCATCTGTCTGTCTTCGGATGTTAGCCACTGAAACATGGCAGCGATACCAGCACAGTAATTCTTGTTAACCAAGAGTCAACGCTATGTCCACTCTGCGCCTGGCGGGGCTTACCACGCCGCGTCCAGCTACTCGTCTCGTGCACGGGAAACATTTCATCGTCTCCTATGCAAGCTGAACGAACAGCTATAAGGATAGCTTTGTACCTCGAGCTGTCAACTTATGGGACAGCTTGCCGTCACCTTTTATTGATTTAAGTCAGGAAACGCAAGCCTTCTAGGCTGCTATGAAAAAAAGATGTAATCGTTGCATGCACTGTGCAATCTATGAAAGTGAGGCAGGAAGCATGGATGCTACTTACTCATGGCGGTATTGTAGCCGTTGGGAAAACTCTTGTCTTCTCTAACTCTGAGAAACTTCCACTGATTAGTTTCCACGTCCCACGTACATTCCACAACCTTCTTGTTGAAGTTTTTCAGTTCTTTTGTCACCTGAGGACGACAAGAATTTCACGTGTAATGCTGCTGGACAGACAGATGTACAGCGATAGTTAACTGTTTGTCTCACGATTGTGTCACAATAGGATGGTTAACTGTAGATCGCGACGTTTCGACCGCTATATACTGCAGGCCCCAGTTGTTTGAAGGGTGTTTGGCACTATCTACTTGATAAATCACTATCCGCTGGACAACTCAATCGGTTTTGCCAGTGCTTATTCGGTGGATAGCGCTAACTTAGCGCACCCTTCGAACAAATGGGGCCTGGTCTACATGTACAGCGTTGATAATCATCGCCAGCCATGACATAACGCCGAAGACAGTAGCCCGCGTGCCGGAAGGCGCTGAGTACAAATAGAATACGCACTTTTAGAGGCGCGCGTGAGAAGGAGCGCTCACCTCTGTTCTCTCGCACGCGCCCCTTGAAACTCGAACTCTCTTACCCGAGCGCTTGCTAACCAGGCTACCGTGCCAGCAAGAATTAGCTGCGTGCTTGTAGCCAATCAGAATGGAGATAATGACACCAATGCGTAATGACAGAGAATATCAAACCTTAATAGAAGAAAAAGGTTTCTCATATCCGCCAACCATGAGGGCACCCAGCACTTCAGGAATGCAGCTGTTTTGCAAAGCACATGGTGAAAGAACACACAAAAAACTCGCTGATAAGGTCTGGGCTGATACAAGTTAGTGAGACGCTTTGTCAATCTCGTTCCCAGGGTCTCTCATCTTCCCGCCCCCTAGTGAAGAGGAGAGACCCTGGGAACGAGGTTGACGCTTTGTGTGGCGGACTAAGCATAATTTTATAGGGAGCATCAGGTATAATGCCACGTCGGTTATAATAAAGTTGTAAAATCTGTACGCGTGATAGAGAATACGCAAAATGTCATTTATGATATGGCGGGCCCCGCGAGCGAGCAAGATGAAGCGAATTCTGTGCTCTGACTGGCTACCCGAGCGGGCAAGATGGGCCGATCTTGCCCGCTCGGGACTGCCCGTTTCCAGCGCAAGAATAAACAATTGCATAAAGCGGACTTACAAAGTTCGTAACTTTTGACAATGTCGGCAATGGAGTCGAAAAAGGCGGCAGAAGACAGTCAAGACAAAGAAAACATAGACGAGTTTCGGCAAATACAAAAATTAAAACAAAAAGTGATATGAAGGCATGGAAACGGTTTTGACTTACGGAAAACGAGAAGAGAAAGGTATAGCCATATAATAATCAAAGGCTTCCTGTGGTAAGCTCGTGGAGGAAGTAAGATACTGTTTAGCCGAATAAGAGTACGAATGCATGAATGTTAACGACCATTTAACGAATGCATGGATGGACCTGCCGAACTTGAGACGATCGGAAATCGATTACAAATTTTCTATTGTTTACGCCTGACATCCTGCTTCCCCAACCATCCCGCTAGCTCTCCACGAGCTAAAAACGCAAACAAAAGAACGAGGCCAATATCCAGCCATCTTGACCGAACAAGCTTGGTCAATAACGCATATACATATATATCGAACTGCGGATACCAAGTGCTATTACGTAAGTGTGACTATTGCAGAGACGCGAATAACCGGCTTAAGCAGTTGCATGCAGAGACGACTGAAAAACAAAAAACAAAACAAAGACAACAACAACAACCAAACACAGTCTTAAGTTGCTCACTTCACTACCATGATCACACATCTGAAATACTCGGAAAAAAATCCCAATGCTCAAAACAGGAGTCTGGGCTCCTCCATCTCTGACCTACAGGAGACTGGTGAGTGTCAGGTCACTAGGCACTAGGGACTAGGGAACACCGCGGTAAAACGCACTGCCCATGAGTGCGAATTTGGGCTTCCGGTTAAATCTTCCGGTTAAATCTTCAGACAGAAAATATTTTTTGCAACGCAGTGCGCATGAGTGCGAATTTGGGCTTCCGGTCAATTACGCATTTCCGTTTATGTATTAAAATCCAATGTAAACAACATAAAATCCCGTACCGCGAAGTTTGAAAACAAAAAGTAAGAGTTAGCATGAGAAAGTGGGAGAAAGGTTAGTCTTGTTGAAAAGTTTATTCTTCATTTAAGTTTCAAGCGTTTGCACCAAGGGGTTTGGTGTTTGCACCCGCAACGAAATATGAAAGAGCAATTTTTTTTTTTAAACGCAGTTCTCCTTGTTGCGTTGGTTTGGTTGTGTGGTTCCCTCGCAGAAAAATGTGGGAAAGCCAACAAAAGCAGCCGTAAATGTGCCGGCAAAAAATATTTTGTCTGAAGATTTAACCGGAAGATTTCACCGGATGCCTAAATTCGCACTCATGCGCAGTGCGTTTTACCGCGGTGTTGGACTAAAAGGTGTTTTTCTCTAGCAACTAGAATGTACACAGCTGCTCAAAGCGCGGACATTTTTGAGTCGTACTCAAGGCATTTTGGCACAGAGCGGTCTTTCAAATGACTACAGTGTTCTCCCGTTTTTTTTTTTTTTTTTTCAGCTCAACAGGTTAAACTGAATAGTTTTTCAAACCGGTGGAGCACTCGCGGCCATGTTTATTACGTCTGCTCAGGGCATTATATCCCAGGCCATTTTATGCGGTGACAAGTGCTGTTACAGGCGAGAAATTTTACCGGTTACCGCCTGAAAAGGAGAACACTGTGACTATCCAAAGCAATTACGCACTTGCGATTGCTACGCCCAGTGATTGGCTGAAAAATGTCGCGCCAGTTTATCAACCAATAAGAAAGAAAACCAAAACCAACCGCACTTTGCACGAGCGATTTTTCCCGCGCTTTGAGCAATTTACATGGAGCTGCTACGAATCTTGATTGGCTCATTGCGCTGTCTACACCTGCTGCGATTGGTCGGAGGAATCACTACCGTGATATTACTTTTAGAACAATCAATTGAAAACCGCTCAAAGTCTGACTTCACGATAGACCATTCCAAGTGGATCGATTGAAAAGAAAGAAAAGGTGAATATTTGCCTTTACCCCTCTCGTTTAACTGTGCCTATATTTAAGATGAAGTCCACTGAGTTGAGTGTGTGCGGTTTCCACTTCAATACTTCAGGACTCTGCCCTGGGACATAGTGCTGAAAATGAAATATAAGAGTAAGACGGTGGATGCTAAAAGAGGGCGGTCAGGAACACATAACCCGGAGTGTACAACTAGTATATGTGTGTGTCACGGCGTTTTCACAGACCGAGCTATTAGAGAGATGTAGCATCGCGTTTACCCCAAACGGCAAACGTCAGGCTGAAATTTGCTGATTACCAAAACCTCACGAAATTTATTTGATTTCAGCTTAAATTTTGTCTGTTAGCCACAGCTATCAAGCAAGTACTAAAAACAGAGAAATAAGCTTGAATAAGAGAGTTTCCATGGTTTTATGACAAGCGGTAGCCTGCCGCTTGCCGTAAGGGCGAAGCTAAATCTCTCTAATTTTAGGTTGACGCAGGCTACTAACATGACCATTTGCTTATTTCTTTAGCTCACGTTGCGATCCAGGCAACAGAGAATACTTGTTGCAAAAGAAATTTCCAGTCCACAAGATCTTTCGTTTTGCGATGTTCTCGATGAGAGAACCATGCAACGGCCAAGCAACATTTTATAGCTCCCACCCTGTTTTACATACTTTCCTTACCTCTTCGGCTGGATTGAATACAAGACCGTCATTTTCATGGCTAAGTTTAGGGCACCAGTGATCTAATATCTGCAGCAAAAAAAAAGGAGGTCCAACTAAGCGGCACCGTTAGATTCAAAGACACGTTATCAGTTCAACTCATAGAGCGGTTATCAGGTCAATACTTTCAGGTAAATACTTCGCCCAATCACAGCAAGCGCCAACGATTAAACGAACCAATCAGACCTAAAAGCGAATACAAATGCTGTTGGTTTTGTTTCTGTTTGGCACAGAGACTGGCGTGTTTCATAATTTTTCCGTGTGGAATTGTAGCAGAATAGAGTGACGAGTAATGAAACGATTTCCTGAAGGAAAGTTTTGACGACAGAAAAACTGATGTTTAAATTTTACTCTCATCCTAGCCTGTGTACATCCATACATCCTGGGGAGGAGGCGGATGTACACAGGTTACACTCACCCATTCTGCTTTTTCTAGCGGAAAGAACTTTTTAGCTCGTATACTAAATGGCTCTTTGGACTTGTCAAGTAAACCTTGTTGAGCCTGAAATAGAAAAAACACGCTACAAAGTCAAACATAATGGGACCTCCAGACCCTTTTAGTCACAATTGATCGGCATATAAGTTCTCTTAACATAATAAGTATTAGCTCACACATTCAAGAAAATGAGAATTATAGAAATGAACACCAAACAAAATAAACAGGTTCTAGCTTTCAAATGCACAAAGGCATTAGCTTCGTACGAGATTGTGGCGCTGGGTCGGTGGGGGTCGAAGTGCTAAAAGTAAGTGTAAACTGTAAAATGTTCTTGTCAGTGTATATGGTACGCGAGGGAATACATTCTGTGAATGGGGCAGGAAAATCACCTAAAATGGCCAAAGACTCTGAAAGTATTCACTTACCGCTTGGCTGCGCGCCATCTCTATTTCTTTTTCAATACATAACATTCTTATGTCATGACCCTTTTTGCCAACTTCTTGACCCTGTTTGGAAAGAAAGTGAAAGACATGAAATCGCTTTCATGGGTCAGAGTCATTTCCGAGTTCAAGTCAACCTCTTATTCAAAGCTAGTCCAAGTGCGAATTTTTCTGACGGTAGTTAGGTTCACTTTCCCTATAAATGAAAACCAACTTTCATGCAGCAGCCATCTTGAATTCCATTGTTCTGAAAAATATATTATGGGATTCCCAGGGGGGCAAATTCGCACATACTGTGGCTGTAAATTCGGTGTTTAAAAAATTTCAAACCAGATCATTTTTTTAATTTCCTTTGTCTAAAATTAATTATAGTGTGAAACAAAGGATGTAAAAATCAAAGTGGCTTGAAAATTTTCAAAGAAAAACCAAATTTATACCCACAACATGTATGAATTTACCCCTAGGCATCCCATAATATGTTCTGCAGAACAACAGAATTCAAGATGCCGTATCGGTAGACTCGACTTTAAAATGACAATGGAGTCAAAAAAGGCGGTAGAAGACAGTCCAGACAAAGAAAACATAGACGAGTTTCGGGACTCGACTTTAAAATGAGGCTGAAGAGGCCTCGGAAATGGCTTATTATGATGAAATGTATTAGTTTCTCTTCGCACCCATTCAAAACAGAATCATTTCCACTAACTCTTGGTCTGATCAAGCAGAACACAAGACAAGTGTATGTATCTGCTGTTGCTGGGAAAAGCTTTCCAAACTCATGCTTGCGGAAGTGATGCGATTTTTTACTTTTTTATTTTATTTTTATTTTTTTACCAGAGCAGAGTGACACAAAACCGAAGCAGACATGAAGTCTTTTGGCTTTTCTAAGCTCTTTAAAAATGTAACTCGAAGGAAGTGATTTTGCATGGCTCACATGTAAACTGAGCGAAAACAACTTACTTGAAATGTCACAATGTCATAAGCCAGGTATCTTGGGTGAGTCCTGCCATTTTCCTTGTCAAGAACCATTTCCTTTCAAAATAAGTATCAAAATTGGAAACATTTATGGGGGAAGTGAGGAAGCAGTATTTAAAGCAATAAACTACTTCAAATATATATATTTTTTGGCTAACACAGCAAGTTGAAGCAGGGTTGGTGCTTAACTGGCTGCATAAACAGCATGGCTTTGGTTGTCCAGTAGATATGAGAGAGGAGGTATCCTGATGAACCCTGTAAACCTAAAGAAGTACTGCAAGCACAATTTCAATCATTATTGTGGACCTAAGTTGTCTTTCTTCAGATCCCAGATTAGGGCAGAAATGAATAAATTATGCACAAATTGATGACGAATGGCTGGCTGTACATGCAGACTCACCCCATCCAGCAAAGTGTTGTAAATATGCTCTTTTGGGAATTTACGCTGAGGAAAATGAAACTGTGGTGCAGCAAACACATTGTTGTCTCTGTCGATGAGGTATATCTCTTTTTCTCTTAAAATAAGCATCATATATCTGGGAAGGAAAAACCAAAATGAATGAAACTGAGGTACAGTGACACAGCTTTATATTAGATTGGCCTGAGGGTCTTCGCAGGGGAACGTGTTGACCTTCTGCTCTGTACTTGAGCTTTAACGCTTTAACACTCTTTTACTCATTGCAATCTTGTACAAAGTTTTTCACAGTCCTTGCTTTATCTCTACCTCCCTATTTTTGTTAAGTATAGGATGAGCATAGTTTTCACTGTATTCAGTGTGTACAGCAGACTGCTCAGGCTACAGGGTTGTCATGGTTACATTCTGTCCAGGCATTGCCCAACTTGCTTTGTGCAATCATTGTTTAAGGCGACCCTCACGCTCATCACTTTGTGATCAGTTTAACCCAGCTGCGTGGCAGATCATGGGCGGTCAGCCAGAAGATTCAGCCAGTTCAGATTTTTAGGATAAACTTCTCATTAAAACCGTTTGCTGGTGAAGAGTCATGGGATTAGTTGCCACAAGGTGAGGTGAGGGGGGTATGCAGCATGGTGCTTGGGGGGTCACCATGGCAACTCAGTTGGAGCCCCCCCCCCCCAAAAAAAAAAAACCCCATGAACTCATCACACTTAACCCTCTAACTCCCAATAGGGACTCTAAAGATTTTACTCTGGCTAATGCCAGACGGTTTTACTCCTCAGTGGGGGACTTCTCGGGGACTAAAGGGTTAACAACTGTGTGGAAGACCTTTAACTCAATCCAATATCTACCCTACAAGGATGGAGGGCAGGGTGCGAAACAGGTCGAAAGTGGAGCGAGTGAAATGCAGACAAGCTACTGCGCAAATCATCGAAGTGTGGAATTGGTGCAAAATTTTGTACCATGGCCACACCCACTGTTTTAGTGCCCCACCCACTTTCATCGATGAATCCCCAAAATTTGACTGTACTGTGGGAAAGTGGTTCATTTTAACAAGGCATTTTGATTTGCTGAAATTGAATTCTTGGAATTTGTTTATGAAAGTGGGCAGGGCAATAAAACAGAGTGGATGTGGCGGTGGTACAAAATTTTGCGCCCATTCCACACTTCGATGATTTTTGTAGTAGCAACAGCAGACAAAGCACATTTTGCTGTAATTTCCAAAGGGTACCCTCCACATAAGGTTTTGCAAGTGCGCCACTGACCATCCCAGTGGGTCGGTTTCAATCTGGACTAACTGCAGTTTAGCCACATCTAGAAAGAAGCACTCTTACCTGACACCATCAGCTTTCCAACTCACTCGGAAGGGTTTTTCATGGAGGAGCTTGATGTTCTGAACATCCATTGAAACTGGTTGACTTCCAGGAAAGCCACCACTAACAGAGAAGAGACACTCAGCAATATCAGCAAAGGTTCATGTATAATATTATGTTGTAGGTAAAAACTAATCCCAGTTCAAAAATTACTTTAACCCAGTTTGATTTAATCTTACCTTTCCCAAGAGCACATTTTCTGGCAGATTTCTTGTATTTCCTCTCTTTTAGGTGACTGTACAACCTGTACACCATGTACTTCATCGATAAACTTTGCTTCCTATTGATTTGAATAAGACAAAAACATTTAAAGTCAAAGACGACCATAAAAAATAGAAAGTCAGAGAATTAATGATGGAACCTTCACAGAGACTGAAAGTGTCTATTTGTCCATTCAATCCAGGTCGAACTGGAATTTGCCAATGTTGGTTTTAGGATGGTTGGATTTTTCGTGCACCTTCTTTTAATCAGTGTTTGATGTTCTCCTTTCATTGCATGAAGCTTAATGGCCCATCACAATTCATTTGCAAAACCTTTTTCCTAGTCGTGGGAAAATGAAGAAATTCGCAATTTGTTGGATAAGTTTGATAGAAAATATGGGGAAAGTTTGTTCTAATGTCAACAATCCATTTAATGATTTGTTGCCACAAAGTATATTTTACAGCAAATTAATACTTCTTAAATTTAGATAGCTTTATCTAATTGAGCTCTTCTAATATTACTTAGCTTGTTTATTCCTATACTTATTTTTATTTGTCCTTGTAAATTTGAATGTTTGTTTAAATGTTTCTGTTAATAAAGACCTTCTGGAGTTTGGTCACACCCTAACAAGAAGGTAAACCAAGTTATTTGGGTTGAGTCTACCAAGGGCATGAGATCCAGTCAGCCTCGGCACAAAGATTGGAGAGAGGGAAACATTTTCCATGTGACTATTATTTTCTGCTCTCCCTCTTTTTAAAGTTTAATTTCTTTCCCTGATTTTTAGTTAACAGAGGAGAAGGCAACACCATGGAAAATTTACATGCCCACGAAATGACATTAATACAAAGTCACCTTTAATCTGGGATCTCGTTTAAATCTTTTCCTACTCCCATCTGGCCGACTACCGTCATCAGCTATGTGACCATTTTGTAGTTCATTGTCACTTAAACCTTCCTCTTCTTCAAGGCACCAGTCAGGGAGCACTGGAGCAGCAATAGTTTCTCTTGGGTCTCCATAGCGACTTACAAGGTCTTGCAGGTAATCAGCTTTATAGATTCCTGGTGGACGGCACTAAAAGACAAAATAATAATACTAATTATCACTACTTCTTAAAAGATCTCTTTTTTTTCAGAAACTAGCTCTTTTTTTTTCTTTCAGAAACTAGCAACTCCCCACAGGCAGCCCAAGCTAGTGTGGCAGTAGTGTTACAAGAATTAAAATTAAAAATTCAGCCTGGCAAGCCCATCGACAACAAAGAATGTGACACAGCATCAGCATTCATTTATTAAGTCAACAGATGTGGCACTTTCTTATGTTGATTTTGGCATTGCACACAACCTGCCAGTTGTACAGCTTCTTCTTTATTCTCACCGATATGTTGATCTAACCTTTGCAGACTTCCAGAAATTAAACAAATAATGAGTGGACTGTATTTGCCTTTTGTAAAATGTGCCATTTTGCCAACTGAGGAGCCAAAACGTTTGGCTGGAGATGTTACAGGGCAGCTTTACTTTCAACGTACAGACTGATATTGTTAATCATGTTCAGGAAAGGACGAGCTGTCCTCTCTACAGTTGGAACATAACAAGATACCATGCATTTGTGGCTGTTAATATACCTGGACCTCCTAAAGAAAAAATGAGTCTCACTTGCATTTTTAACAGTAAATAATTAAGGAAATGTGCACATCATATTCCAGTCAACCACATCTCCACATCTGTTTGTGTCAATTAAAATATTCTTCATGGATTATTAATGAGTTTCATATATGTATTATATATATATATCTGACTGAATTTGCAAGAACATGCCTGCTAACTTTTTTGCTTGAGCACGGGCACAGCCCGTGTTCAAGCCTCTGCTGTGGCTGAAACTTGAGGGGGGGGGATCTGTCTAGGACTAGCGTGTGAATTAGAGCAATCATAGGCCAACCTTGTGGTTGGTGTTTTGGGGTTGCCAGGTAAAAGGCAGATAATTCAGGGAGGTTAGTGATTGTTCGCCAATATAGGCCTCTTAGTGCTTTTTCATTTGAGCCACAGTGAGGGTATGTGGAAAATGATGACTATCTCCACGGGACAATATGACAGCAATGACTAGTTGACTGTGAGTTCTATACAGGTGACAGACGAGGCAGTCGGGGGGTAACTGTGTATTCCTGGGAGAGCTATTGCAAACAAGAAGCAGAAAAACAGTTGAGAATTTCTGACTCGCCAGCAGTTTCCGCGTAGCCATGTTTTTAATAATCCAGTCAGATATATATATAATGGTTGCATATCTGATAGAAAATTTTCCTAATTTACATAAACTTTTCCTTTGGATTTCTTTGTTAAAATTACTTGGACAACAAAAATAATGATCAACATCAAGACCAAATGTGTCGCGTCAGTGTTGTATCACTATTCGCAAACTCTCTCAGCTTCGTCTTGAGTTTGTAAATAGTGATACAACACTGCCGCTCATATTGTAAACATTACATGTATATATATAACACAAATATATTTATATATAATTATATACATATAGCATATAAATATAGTTTGTGTACCTGTGTGTGTGCTTGTATGGTACCTGAAACTACTTAACATGTATTAGTCTAAGTGTGGCTGCCCTATCTTTTTAGCCCCATGGTTATTTTGGTCAGCCTGTGCTCTAGTTTTGTTAATTACTTTTCTACTGTTGTTAATAATTGATGAGTGCAAATAAAGTTGTTGTTGCTGTCGTTATTATACGCACAAACAGGATTCATGTACAAACCTGAGCAAAGCATTGAATAGCTGCCTCCACACTATC
>BLFK01000484.1:605069-618687 GCA_014634185.1 Astreopora myriophthalma
ATTTTCAAATGACTTGTTAGGTGTGAAGGGAAGGGAAGGGAAGGAGGAGGAAGAGCAAGAAAGGGGAGGGGGAGGGAGAGAAGGAAAGAGCATGGGGTGAGCAGGGGGTAAAAAGAGGGTAACCTGCAGTGGTAACAGTGGTGTAGCAGCTCCCATAAGCTTGTAATTGTACTGGCCCTCAAGTGTAGTAGCTGCTATCGTTTTTAACACGTGGATACGCGAAGCGTAGAAACGGGTTTTTGTTGGGACTGCGATATGCAAATGTGTCACTCACTCACTCAGGTGTAGAATCTTTGCAATTAGTCGGCCCCGAACGAACCGAGTCCGATGCCATATTAGAACACGAGCCTCACTCTCGTGTTTGCGCAGTCGCTCCAAAGGCTTTAATAGTAGACCAGTGATTGCAAGTTCACTAACATGTTTCATCTCTACTTAATTTACTTTATCCACATGTTCACCATAGGTCTCCTTTGATTAGTGTTAGATGCATTGTTTCTGCTGTTTGTTTTATTGTTGTCTTGAAGGGTAGCAAACCAATGATGTAAGACCTTGAAAGAACTGCTATATGACTCGCACTAAAGGCTACTTAGAACGAGCGAGTGTAGGTTTACTGTGTAATGCCAGGCAAGTTTCTCATCAAAGAGGAAGCCACTGAACACAGCTCTACACTGTCATTAGCTATTCCAACTGCAAATAAAAGTTATTAACCCTTCAAATGCGGTGATTGAGCAGAAGTTGGAATGCTGGTTCTTTTCATTCTGAGGTCAATTTTATAAAAAATTTACAGCTGTATTTTACAAGAGTAGTTATTGCTTACCTGACTGAAAACAAACAGCTCTACTTGTAAAATAAAGTTGTAAACATTTTATTAAATCAACCCCTGATCAGATATTTTTAATAGATGATTCTTAAGTACTCCACGCAATTATCTCATGTATTTTAAGCAACATTAGCCTCATCAATGTACAACACAATACAGCTTTCACATTCATTCTATTGCCCAGTATACCTTCCCCTCATTCTCCCTCACTCATTTAGCTTTGTGTAACCTAATAGTATAGGTTTGCTATGATTTCTCAAGTAAACCATCAGTAGCTAGTAGCTACAATATTTAGATCCTGTGATGTCAAAATTGTTCACCACAGGAAACCAGAAACAAAGGAGAAGTTCTCTCCAAGTTTTTTTTTCACCTGAAATTAGAATTGCCCATAACAATACTGTTAGCCAGCTAAAGTTTTGTCCTGGCCAATGAAACATTATGCTACAGTAAAGAAAAAAGGCAAAGATATTTTTGAAAGACCTCTGTTAATATTTAAACTATACTGGATAAAGGCGAACAGTTCTGCCCATAAATTCTACATCATATGATTATGCTGACCTTACAAACAACTCCCCACTATTTTTTTCAAAATAATTATTGAAGACATGCTGATATCCCAGCCAAGTGTAAACCCAAATGGTGCCAATAATCTCCACACATATTCTTATAGAGGTAATATCCAGAAAATTAATCACTTTGCTGTAAGATCTGGAGCTTATGCCAGCCTTGTAGGCCATCTCTTGGTTGACTTTTGGATGTTCGCTTTCTGGACAGCCACTGGACATTTACAAGCAATTTGCTAAAGTTCATCAACAGTCGGCAAAGAGATCTGCAGTAAAGCTATTCATCAATATAATTTTCAATTTAAAGGAGCTATGTCACGGTTAAATGAGTTTGAAAAGTTTAGCTGAACTTTTCAATTTTGTTGTTTGTAATCCATGTCAATCTTCTCCATCCTTAACCATCCTTGTTCCTTTCTGGTTTATTATTATCTCTTTGGTGTTTTTCCACCTTTGAAAAGCATTATTTTCAGGTTTCCTTCAATTTAAAGGTAAATTTGTCGATGATCAAAATACCTCAAAATATCGTGACAGAGCCCCTTTAAGGTTAGACATGGTTTCATGCTCCTCTGCTTTGGAGAATTAATCTCCAAACCAGAGTAGCATCAAACCATGTCTGATTGATTGTCCATCTGGTTGCAATGTGAACTTGAACTTACCAAATTTCAGGTTGTTCCTTGAATAGAGCTTATTACATCTTCAAGAAATTTACATACAGTACTTCCAATGAAAGAAATGATTATGAAGTGCGGGTTAGACATGAACTGAAGAAATGATCCTCACACTTTCTGGACAATTTAAGCAATTGTCTCTTATGTGCACTTGAAAAATTCAAGTGACTCCAACAGGTCGTGGGTTCGAATCCCGTTGGAGTCACTTGAATTTTTCAAGTGCACATAAGAGACAACTGCTCAAATTGTCCAGAAAGTGTGAGGATCATTTCTTCAGTTCAGTACTTCCAATGCATAAATATAACATTTGAATCTGGAAAATGAGTGAAAAAAAAAGATGATTTGGGGATTAAATAGCCACGTTCACTCCTACTTTTCCTTTCTGCTGTGCACCAACCATCCATGCCTTCACTGAGGGAACCAGCAGGCCACCCAACAATATCTGCACAGGGTGGTAAATTAAGAGTGGTATCGAGATCAATGAGAGATAACTGTACCCTGCGAAAACTATTTTAAGCATTGGGATGCCAAGTGTCAGGGACTTGTGCGTAGAACAGAACATAATAGCAACAGTATCAGCAGGAGTGAAAGATGATTCGTTCATGGTTGCTAAGGAAAATGTCAGTAAAAGTAGACCAGACTGCAGAAGTATAATGATAGCAACTACAGTTAGTAAATCCACTGAATCTACTTCACTGCTCTTCTGAGAAAATGTATCGCAGAAAGTTGTGTAGATTATTAGAAGCAAAACACAGCTACTGATAATGCCAAATGGTGGCTTCGTCTGTTCCATCCAGTCTTTAATGTATCTTCTCAAAAACTGACCAATCAAAAGGGGAAACACAACTGTGATGGACAGCTGAGTTATGATCCTCGTAAATGGTACACTGGATGACGAGCCGAAAAATAACAACAATAAAGAAGGGGTGACGAATATCCCTAGGAAACTACCAAATGCCGAGTTGAAGATCGCCGCCGCTTCGTTTCCTCCAACGGCTTTCGTAAGGATTACGGCGGAAGACACCGGGGGAGGCATGCAACCAACTACAAGAAGACCCTTGAGCAGCCATTCGTTCAACTTGATCAACTGTAATAACCGTACTAGAAGCGAAAGCAATCCAGGCACAAAAACTAGGGTAAAGCTTTGAACAAAAATGTGCAATCGCACGTTGCTCAAGGCACTTTTCAGTTCATCCGTCTTCAAAGACAACCCACTGTTGAGAAAGATGGTGGACACAGCGACGAATTTGACGGTAATTTCTGGCTTCAGAATACCTCCTTTAGCGCCAATGAACGGTGCAAGCCTGGCTAGGCATATCACAACAACTATTCCGATCAAAAACCAATTCTTCTGGAGCCTTGCGAGCATTGTCTGTTGATCTTCCCATAAAATATGGCATCTTCCCAAAATGCACCCCAGGGAACATGCCACGTGCACGGAATGTCACGTCCTCTGTAGGATGGGGACAGTGGAACGTCGGCTATGGTCTCCTCGGGCGCTATTCGTTTCCGTCGTTTACGGTTTTTCGTTGTTATATAGCTTTGACAGGTGTTGAGAGAACAGACTATTTACTTGTTAAAGTGAGATGGGTTTGTATTTAACTTGGACAGAAGGTTAGTTATTTTAACTCACACTTTTTAATAATACAACAAATATATTTCAAGTGCATATAAGAGACGATTGTAAATTGTCCAGAAAGTGTGAGGATCATTTCTTCGGTTCATTTAATACAATATACTCGTATATCAAGGGAACAGCATACAGGCTACTAAAAAAATGAGTTTGGCCAAGAAAACTACAATAAACTACAAAATCGCTCTTCAAAGTTGTACACGGGCTGTATTAGTGCTTACTGAGCTTCTAACAAATCAAAACCAGAAGCCCATCAAAACTGATCTGCAAAATCGCGATCAGTCAAAGTACTTTGAGTCCATTTTTCTCGTCGAGCAGGGCAATAACAAAAGCCCTTACACTACCCCTGCTGGGTACCTCAGCTTCTTGATCCCTCTCTGTTCTGCAATGCACATAGTTTCACGTATGTTTAATAGCGTTCTCATGCTGTAAGAGCCATTTCTTGGTAGTAACTCCATTGTACGAACTATAATTTCCAAGATCTCCTCCACTTTTCACCACTCTATGACATGGAATAATAATTGGGATCGGATTAGTCTTCATGGCCAATCCAACAGCTCTAGCTCCCTTGGGATTTCCCGCCATATTGGCAAGTTCTCCGTAGGTTACGGTCTCTCCAGCTTTCACTCGATCTTTAAGGATTTCCCACACCTTGCGGCAAAATGGTTTGTTTTCGTGTTCTCGTGTGTTCAGATCTGGTAATTTCGCTTGTTCCAGAGAAGAATTCGAGAAGTAAGCTTCCATCCAAGCGATACATTCCTTGATGTGCCGCGAAGAAGCGCCACTTTCAGCTAGTTTGCTTGGACTGTTTTCTTTTCTTTCCTGTTTAAGGGCATTCCCTGCTTCCCCGTGAAGAGTTAAACCTGTAATGCCATCATCGTCGGCTGTGATTTCGTAAATTCCAACTGGAGCTTTGAAGTATCCAACTTGCTTCATTGCGACCGCTACGCAGTATAGGCGCGACAATCCTCGAGGCCCCTGGTATAACGTCACGCAAGTTACTAGGTTCATGTTAACTTAATTGATCTGTCTGCAATAGCAACTCTGTCCACGGTAGGAACAACTATCTACACTGTTTCTCGCTGGCCTGCGAAGAGAGAGCCTGCTCACAGGCTAACTTTCGGGAATTTTATTTATCCGTTTCACAACAACACAAGTGTCAAGTGTACAGTACAAGCAAAGCTACAGGACAGTTCAAAGCAAGTAACAGCAACCGACATCGAGCGCGGAAAAAACAATGACTAAGACGTAATTGGTTTTAGTTTTTCCTCTCATTCTTTTGCAAACAATTTATTAGGCCACGTGCACTCAATAAATTAACAATTTAATTTTTACAAATATTAAAAGTTCTAGATTAATTAATAAATCAGATGTATATCCCCCGCGTCTACACCCTTATACATCGTAATAAAACATTTGTTAGAACGTGTAGGAACGTGTAGCATTTCAAATGTTACACTGAGTTTTCACTTGAATGCAGTGTCCAAAGTAATGGTGCGATTTCTTTGGTTTTAGTTTTGATTTGTTCTACAGGGATGGCGGAGCGTATTTTGAATTGGGGAGGGGGGTGGGGGCTTACAAACGAGCGCCTGAGGTGCCAACCTGTAAGGGGTCCCTAGGCCTCCCCGGCTCCGCCGTCCCTGCTCTATCATAGATAAAAAACTTGCGCGAACTTTTCAGGCAACCAGATGCAAAACTAAAACCAATCACGTCTTTGTCACTCTGTTTTTTCTCCGCACTTGATTTGTCGCTGCTGTTGTAAACCCTTGAGTTCTAATGATCGCCTATTTCACTTGTCAGGAAATCGAAGATGAAACCCAAACTTCGGTACATGAATGACTTACCAAAACCCGTCGGTAAAACCGCTAAAACATCTCTTTTCATCATCACAACCGCTTTCTAAATTTGATATTGCTGTTCTTTCCTAGATGTTCGAGAACTCCTAAAATCTTGAGTCTGGATATATTGATTATTCCAGAGCTCCCTGTCTTGGCGCTGACCAAAAGATACAGCAAGAAATCCAGTGTTCAGTGTGTTCGCTATTTATTAATGTAGCCGTGGTGTCTTCCATATGGTACGCAAACGCTTTTGACATGGAGTTTACGCTTTGCGCATCTGCTGAATGAAACACCTTACCCTTGTTGCCATTGGTGAATAATTCCAGGAGAAGCGTTTCGAGCCACGTCTTATTCTCTCCCATCACTCCTTGCCAGCTCATTTCCATCATGGCGACCGTGAACATTCTGAAGTGGTGTATCTTTGCTGTTTTTATTTCGCGATATTTCGCACAGGCAGCGAAATATTCGGCTGGTGAAAAGGTACTTAGGAAATTTTAGATTCCCTCTTTCATAAAAACGGAAACTTAAGTTCATCTGTTGCCTCTTAGGTGCCTTTGTACGTGAACAAAGTGGGTCCATACTTCAATCCGCAAGAAACGTATCATTATTATTCACTGCCAGTATGTCGGCCTGAAAAGGTACTTTTTCAATTTGTTTGCATCTGGATCATCTTATCATGGTTACTTAATAGATACAATATCCCCTTCTTCGGTGATAGTCCGATTTCTGTTGAATTATGATATCTTTCGATCTGACAAGCGAGGAATCGAAGAATGATCGATTACTGCATATACACCGAGGTCAATACAACCTTCTGGTGAAAATAATCTTATGATGCCCACATTTGAATTGCTGGATTCCTTTTTTTCCTGTCAATAAGCAAGGTAACATTTATTTACGTTTCTTGAGGGTTTTCAGCCTGAACATCCTGCGTTGAAGAAAAACGATAGTAAGCCACTTTAATTGGAACTGGTAATTAAAAGTTATTTTAATCTACTGTGAAGTTCTTTCATTGTACATGTATTCCTTGTGACTGCTAGGTAGAACATCGCAGCTTAACGCTGGGGGAAGTTCTGGATGGCGATAGAATGGCTGTTGCGATGCATGAAATAAACTTCAAAGGTAATAAAAGTCTGCAAATTATATGAAATAAATAAGTTACCATGGCAAGAAGATTCACATGGGAATAATGCCTGAGAATAATTATAATAAAAGATCTCAGGCTTGTATGGGATTTGAATGTTCATAAGCAACCCCTGCGATGCTGCAATGCCGCTGGCCCCAATAATTATTATTCAAGAACTTTCTTCAACATCCTACAGAATCAAGTGTGAAGAGTTTCAAGATTGGGCCTTCAGTTTATAGTCCTAACTCGAGAAGACTAGAAAGTCTAATCATTTCCAAATGTCATTACAATAGTGCTTACTTACATTCTCCTCGGTTATTCAATACCCTGTGTTTTGGTCCAGCTGTGGTTTCAACCTGTGACTTCCTGCACAGAATCTGGTGCTTGACAAACTGGGCCAAATGGTTGGCAGTTTTATTATTGTGATAAGTGTTCTTGCTACACCACCCCATTTCTCACTTCCATTGAAAGGCTTTATTTAAAATTGTATTTCTCTCTCTTCTGAACAGATTCGGTCGACAGAAAACGATTGTGTTCTGTAACACTCAACAAAAAAGACATTGAACAGTTAAAGGAAGCTATTGAAGATCTGTATTATTTTGAATTTGTGTTAGGTATGTGTATCATTATTTTGGTACAAATAGTTAGAGATGCTGTCTGTCTTTATTATTAGCCTTTATTTGGACAAGAGATGGATCTCAGGGTTAATGTCATTTTTGGAGTTTGGTTGTACAGTTAGCAAAATAATGTCCTCTTTTCAGATGATCTTCCCATGCGAGGCTTCATTGGTCATTTGGATGAAGGTGGATTTTTGCCACATACACACAAGGTTTTCCTGTGGGCTCATTTAAACTTCAATATTGAGTATAATGGAGATCAGGTAAAGAAAGAATTTTAAAAACCTATGTACATCTTAAACAATGTGAAACCCATCACTCAAATATCATGACAGAGGATTTTGTACGTGTAAGAGTCTATCATTCATGTATCAACTATAATAATAAATAATAATAATAATAATAGTAATAGTAATAGTAATAATAATAATAATAATAATAAATGGCTTTTGTTAGTAGTCTCCGTGAGGTGGCTCTTCTCCTACCAATATACAAATTAAATCAAATCAAATGAAATGTTGGTTTTTGTGGAGAGGGGAAAGCCGGAGAACTCGGAGAAAAACCTCTCGAATCAGAGTAGAGAAACCAACAAACTCAGCCCACATATGACGCCAAGACCGGGAATTGAACCCGGGCCACATTAGTGGAAGGCGAGCGCTCTCACCACTGCGCCAACCCTGCTCCCCTCAACTCAATTCCCTGCTCAAGTCAAACTTCAAGACATTTCTTGCTTCAGAATTAATGACATTCCAATCATTTGGGTGTGTCTTTGTATGCAATTCTCCTAGACCGTTCTTATGCACCAGATGCACTTGGATCCTTGATTATGTGTAATATTTCAAAGACTGCGTCTATGCAGTGTGTTGAATGCTTGCTTGTCTGATCTGGGCTCAAATTCTGCACATGGCTTGTGGTAATTATTGGGTTTTGATTTGAAAGTTAATGTACCATGTACTGTTGCTATGTGAATGTTTACACAGTACTGGTAAACATACACATGCACATAGCGCATGTACTTGTAAAAAATCCCAGTCTTCTGTGACATCAGTTATCTGTCCGCTATCCTTGTTGATGTTCTACAGTCATCTTTTCAGTTTTGTTTAAATAATGTTCCAATGTTTCAAATAATTTATGGTAATGAAATAATTTCCAGACCACTTAAACAGCACCTTTAAAAAATCTTAAAGATCATAATTGACAAAAAAATTGTATTATGCGATGTGTTTCTTCACTCTTTTTGTGTTTCCCAACTTGATCCTTTCTGTACAAGAACAGAACTATCAACTAATGCTGACATGGCTTCCCATATTTATCTATCCCTCAGATTATTTCTGCTAATGTGAGTACAACAAATCACCAACCAGTACCACTTGATGATGTTGAATTGCCATTTGAGGTGCAGTTTACATACAGTGTGAAATGGAGCTCTACTGAGTGAGTATAAATCTTGATCTTAAGTTATGCACCTGTCAATTATCTTGGCACCATCTCCTCTACACACTTCTACATTAACAAAGTTTTTTTTGTAACCAAGGTTTCTGAGGGATAACCTAAAGGTTTGTCGTAGGTCGGATTACAACATCAGGAATGGCATTGCCTTCTCTTTTTGACCAGTTTCTGTGTGCAGGTTCTTTCAATTGATAGATCCCCTTCAAGTTTTGGGAAAGGCCAGTGACTTACATGTAACATTGCTGCCCAGTGAACATTTAGATCATATTAAAGGCAAGACTCTATAAACACCATTCTTTATTTCCTTTACCTGTGAATCAGTATGTACCAAGTTAAGCTTTCTAGGAAGAGCCAGCCGTCTTAATGGGGACATGAGTTGTAAACCCTTTCACTCCAGAGAGGTCTCCCATTGACATAGAGAGTTATCTGGCATTAGTGAAGAGTAAAATCTATAAAGATGGTATTTGGAGTGAAAGGATTGAATTTTCTGCCATGTCTTCAGATTAGGTACACGAACTTATAACAAGTGGCCCGGTTTTTTCAAGTTGCACGTGAATCCATTTCTACCCTTGCCATCTTATATATGTCCAGAGATATGTCCAGAGATTTTGATATGCATCATGAAGTGTCCCTGTCCCCTTGCTCTTCTCATAAACTTCAACATCACTTGTGTCCAGAGATACGGGCAATAAATGTCACAAAGTGTCCCCCAAACTGTGATTTTCAAGTAAGTATATTAAACGGTTGTATTTACCAACATCATCATATCATAGCTTTGTTTACCCTCGGATTTCAGAGTAGCTTTCGCAGCTAATTTCTCTGAGCATTTACCCACCCAACATAGAGATCACATACTCAAAGGCCAGACCACAACACCGGGATCTTTTCCTTATCCTTCGCAAACAGTGTATGGGTTCTTTAACCTCCCATGAAGTTATTTACGAACAAGGGCCGTGAGACGGGACCTACGGTTTATCGTCCTTATCCGAGAAGACTAGACAGTGTAACCATTTGCAGATGCCTAAAATGCCTAAAAATGACCCTAGCGCCAATCCTAATCTTATTGTTGGAAATAAGCACTAGATGCTTAGACTTAGCAGGACACTTCATGATGGATAACAAAATTGAGCATGCATCTAATTACTTGCATTTCTGGATGTAAGTGTGCCATCTGTAACAACAGAAGACCATAAAAGTCTCAGTGCAGTAACCCAGTCTCAAGTAAACAAACTCAATGTGCATGTCAACACTAAAAAAGCCTGTAATTAATACTAGTGTTGGGAATTGGCTGAGATTTCATAATAGATCATCAGAAATAATTGGATTGACCTAACCGATCTATCATTGATTATAATCGGAAAAATCCCTTCATAGCAATTCCCTTAATTTTTTCACTTGCATTGCATCATTTTGATTTCACATTAACATTGTTTTGTCAACTGCTTTTCTTCTTCAACAAATAATAACAGCAATGAATTACATCAATTTAATATTTTTATTTGTAAATAATATTTTTTTTTAATTTTTCCGCGATAATCAGTTGTACATTTTCCATAATTAATTGTGGCGTTGGTTAAGGTTTTCTATCACTGATCAATTATAATCGATGATTGGCACACAACTAATTATTACCATTTTTGATCTCATGTAGTACTCCTTACTCAGAGAGACTGAAGACAAAAGGAGCTGGGGTATTTTTTCCAAAGAGTTTAGAGGTAAGAGACCTCTTTAGTGAAGGCTGATGCACCTTGCATTGGCTATGAAAAATTAATGGTTTCTTCAGAATTGCATAAGCCAGAGGAAATTCACATTCTTGTTGGCCAACAAAGCAAGGGTGTATTTCGCATGGAACTGCATCCGTGATAAGTTATATTGCAGTTGATGGCAGCGAGCAAACATGGCTTCACTGTTTTCCAATAAGTTATGCAATTCGATTTAAATTCATTACCTGACACTTGAAAAACTGATAACACACTCATCCCTTCATGATTTGTGCAATAATGTTTTTCGTCGTGAAAGTCAACCCAGGATTCACTCATCAGGCAATTCTTTTATGTACAAATGACTGTATTCATTAATTATTATGTGTTAACATTTTAGATTCACTGGTTGTCAATCATCAATTCAGTGGTGCTGGTGTTTCTGCTGATTGGATTTGTTTTCATTATACTGGTAATTAAAAAAAATAATTCACTATAAACATTACCAGCAAGGTACTGTAGGGAGCTGTAAGCCAAAGGGACATACGAGGCAACTTAGCATGTAAGTCACTGGGATACAGCTGTTTCGAGAAAAGTTGTCCAACTGACAAGTATCAAAGCATATGCAACAGTGCTGAAAGGCATTATCGATAGTGGTCTGTATGGCGTGCTAATGCAAAGTCGGAGTGACGTAATGGCAGAGAGACTTCTTGAATGTTAGTCTACACGTTAAGAGTGGTCATTGTATTTTCGTGGCATCCCCAATTCTGGGTTTTTATTAGAATTGAGTGAATATGGCCCACACTACCTTTCGGCATTGTCGCGTATGCTTGTACACTTCTTTTGGCCAACCTTTCTCGAAACAGCTGTATATATAATCACTTTATTTAAGTCTCAGGTTATCTAGCCGAGCACGAGTGCTCTACTAATTGGGGAGACTACAATTCAACTGAAATCAGAACAAATCAAATCAAATGTTGGTTTTTATGGAGAGGGGAAAACCGGAGAACCCGGAGAAAAACCTCTCGAAGCAGAGTAGAGAAACCAACAAACTCAGCCCGCATATGACGCCGAGACCGGGAATTGAACCCGGGCCACATTGGTGGAAGGCAAGCGCTCTCACAACTGCACCAACCCTGCTCCCCTGGGAGTTACAATAAAATTGTAATTCCCAGTGACTATCGGTATATGCTAGGTTGCATTGTGTAGAAGCAAAATTACAGGTGTGCCTATTGTAGTGGTGCCTAGAAGAAATGTGTACTTCACATGGGAACTTATTTTACAGATGAGAGTACTCAAGAGTGATTTTGCAAAGTACAACATATCAGATGATGATGAACTGGGTGATGACCTCGGTAAGTTGTGTAAGTAAATGAAATTTTTGTACACTCTATAAAGTAATACTGAAACATTACTTTCCATCATTAAGAAAGTTTGGGGGATTTATCTATTACTAACAAAGGCAAACTAAATACCCCTTCTCACACAGCTTTATTTTGGATGTGAGTTTACAAGGAGGCAAACAAAGCAGCAAACTATCTAAAAAGATTTCCAGGAATTGTGAAAAGTGGTGAGAGCACTCGCCTGCAACCAATTCAGTCCATCTCCTTGCATGAGTAATTGGCTGTGACTTGAAAGTTTACATGCCAAGCAGCTTTTTACTGAGGTCAATGCAAAATTTAACTATGCAATAAATTAAATGTAAGTTCTTTAAAACAATTCTCAGATCAAGATGAGGTGGGGTGGAAGATAATTCATGCAGATGTCTTCAGGTTTCCTCCATACAAGAGCTGGCTATGTGCTATTCTGGGTTAGTTATAATTAATTTTCAATCAGGTGACCAGACCTTGCTAAGTGTACACACTGTACAAATTATGCAGCAGTGATAATGTTGTTATCCTTAAAATTAATAAAGTTAAGGCTGGTTTTCACTTGCTTTAGAGTCGGAGTCATAAGAGCGCTTTCGACCGAGTGAAAACCAAACATCCGAGCCATAGGTGGATTCATAAGCATGATGGAATTGGAGTCGCAAGGATTAGAACGGTTCCATTTTCTTCTGACTACGCTTCCGACTATGCCGCTTACAATGTACTGAAAACTGCGTTGTCAGAGTTGCAAGCAGGAGCAGAGGAATAACCCAGTAATAATGCTCGTTCTCCTGTGTTGTGATTGGTTTATTCCTCTGCTTCTGCTTGTGGCTCCTACAGTATGGTTTTCATTTGAGCGTAAGCGACGGAGTCGGAGTGGTAATCAAAAGAATTGCTTAAGACTCTGACGTTTGATTTTCACCAGATCGTAATGCTGTACTGTTCCGATTACAACTCAGACTCCAGCTCCATCGCTAGTGAAAACCAGCCTATAAAGAAATCAAGGACCTATGAAAAATGTTGATTAGGTACACTCTACATCATGCTTATGACGATATTGAATGAAATGGTGTTTTCTTCAGAATTATACTAATAAAATCATAAAAGCTATACCCCCACTGCTAAAAGTAAATAATCTAATGCTCAAGGTGTTTGCATGGATGTTTGTTTGTTTGTTTTTTTATATATTCACTGAGTGTTTTCCCGGCACTTTACAAATAATAACATTGTTTGAGCTCTAACTGTTATTGGTAATTTTCATCCACATTTCAAAATGTCACATAAGACAGTTACAAATACATAAGCTAGTTATTTAAAAAAGCTCTTCTGAGTTGTCACTAGTGAGTTATTTTTGGATGTTCTGAGAAACACAGCATTTGTCAGTGAATAGTGCAGTATAAACTGTCTGGGTCCTTTCTGTGCCTGTCTAGGTATTGGCTCACAATTCATTATGCTGTGTATGTGCATCCTGGCAATGGCATACAAGGGAATGTTTAATGTACATAGGTGCGTGTACCGGTATGCATGTCTCCATTAATGCAGGCCATCTGTTATTTCACAGGTGTGGGTTTTCAGTTTCTGACACTTTGCTTTGGTATCATATTTATGGCATTGTTGGGTTTATTTAATGTCCACAGGTAGGAAGGAATGTGTTGACTTTTTGGAGATGTAGCTAAGGGTAGGGAAGGGGTGGGACTCACATGGGGTGGGTGGGGTGCATACCAAAGCAGAAAATTAAATAATGATATTAGTTCTGGTCAATCAGAATTGTTCAAAAATAGTTTTTTTTTTTTTCAAATTTTGAATCATTTATTATGATCAGCACTTGCAGAACCAA
>BLFK01000484.1:618697-632135 GCA_014634185.1 Astreopora myriophthalma
CCCCCCCCCCCCCCCCCCCCCTTTTCTGGTCCTCAAGAAGTGCCTGTCAGGAAAACTATTGTGTTACCACCTGAAAATAATCAATTTGCCCAGAAAATAAACTCTGTGGATGTAATTTCAAAGGTTCACTGTAACAAACAATCAGCTGGCCTTAAATTGGAATGAGCCAGCTTAGTATGCATGACTGTGAAATGCTTTAAGATACAGTCTGTTAGTAAGGTCAAGTTGGCAAAATAAGATAACTATGCAAGTGGAATGTTCTGGCCAATCATCCAGGCAAGCATCTTCAAGTAGACTCTAAGTCATGTTGCCTCTTACTGTAATAGTATAAGGAATGTTTTGGTTATAGCAGGCAGTAACAAAGTGTGCCATGACTTGTTGATAGAATTATTTGTGCCAAGAGTAAATGTTAGTAGCAGTTTGCACAATGCTTCTGTTCTCTTGCTTCAAGATGTTTTGTTGCTTTTCTAGGCATGGGTCCATGAACACAGCTGGCGTTCTACTATATGCTCTTACCTGCTGTAAGTGAGCTAGCAATCATTATGTGACTTGAATTAATTAAATGCTGATGAAAACATCCCGATGTGGAAAATAGGAAAGTTGTTGTAAGAGGTTTTGAAAACAATTTTTCTTAAGCTAGCCTTGGTGATGAAATTTGCACCTCTGATATTATCATGCACCAGGCCTTTTTTTGTCAGGGATGGAGCCTTACAGGGCAAGAGTTTGAACACTTTAAACAATCTTGTGCTTTTCTTTTTCTGTTACTTATCAGGTGTCTCAGGATACATATCTGCCAATTTCTACAAAAAAATTGGCGGAACAAACTGGGTTTGGAATGTTGTTTTGACTACCAGTATTTTCTCAAGTAAGTCTGAACCTTATGTTCATTATTTAGTATTTTGTAATTTTCTACCCCATAGCTTACAAAACAATAATGTTTAAAATACCTGTACAAACAGACTGAAGTAGTTAACTGCAGAAAGAAGGGCACTTGCTTCCTGAAATAAATGGTGTGCTGAAAGTGCCAGGGAACCAATCACTGCTTTTCAACTATCACCATACATAAAGATTTACAACTTACTCTCCGCAAGCAAGTTGCATTGGATCAATCAGTGTGCACTCCATGCTTTTCTTGATGGCATTATGGTATTTCGTGCCACATTGTAGGTCTGATGCAGCAATTACAATTTTCTGATCTCTCTTTTCCAGTCCCTTTCTTCGTGATCTGGAGTATCATCAACTCAATAGCATGGTATTACCAATCGACCCAGGCTTTGCCTTTTACCACCATCATACTTTTGATGATGATCTGGCTTATTGGTTAGTCTTGGTGTCTGTTCTGGTTGCATTTTAAAAACTGTAAATGGTTTGAAACCATGAATCATATCATAACTTAATGATCAAAGACCCAGTATTGCCCATTACGCTTCACGCGCCTATGTTGTTGTTTTGGTTCTCACGGGAGCAAGGCGTCTCTGGCGCAGATCCAGGATTTTTTAATGGGGGGTGGCTAATATGGCGGAAAAGAACTAAAAAACGAGGCTCAATTTTTCGCATTGCTTCCGGCCTACTATCATTTCCGTTTTCGGCCTTGCTGGCCTCACAAGGTTTTGGGTACCCACATATTTCTCTATTTTTTGGGACCCATGCATGTATTTCCTTTTTTTCACGTGTTAGATTTTTATGGTGGGCTTCTCCGAAGGGGGGTGGCTAGCCACCCAATCCACCCCCCCGGGATCCGCCCCTGGCGTCTATTGTTTTTCGAGTGATCTCAGCGTGCAGTGCATAATGGGCAATACTGGATCTTTAAGTACAGCTGTAAGTCTGGGTGAACGTAGCCTCGAAAGACTGTTGTTAATGACATTGACTGATGTTTTGTTAATCTGGGAGGACATCGCCAGTGTCATGTGATTTGCATAATGTCAGTGGATGATAACAAATTGTCTGGTTGACCAGAGTACTGTATTAATATGATCCACTGACAGTACACAGTCAAATCCCTTGACTCTAAGATCGTTGATCAACGTCACGAACAACAGCCTACTCACCCAGACGCCCTTACATGTACTTCATCAATAAAAATTAATAAAGCTCTTACAAAGTGAATGCCTTAAAAGTGTAGGCCCTTGCTTACAAGTGAGACACAAGTTATTAAAGATAATGTTCTTTTGATTGAAAAGTGTTCCTTTATCATTCAAACAAAAAAACAGTTGGCTTCCCTCTCACCATACTTGGAGGCATTTTTGGCAAAAACTGGGCTGGAAGTTTCAATGCACCATGCAGGACAAAGAATATTCCTAGAGAAATCCCACCCATTCCATGGTAAGATCTTTGTCTTTATGAAGTCAGTAAAGCCTATTGTATCAGCATTGCCTGTTGTGAGTCATCACGAACACTAACTTTTCATATTCCCTCCTACCTCACCCAGGTATCGTAGCACCTTTGTTAGGATGACTGTAGGTGGCTTTTTGCCTTTCAGGTTTGTCTTTTATGAAATTTTCAAATACGATTTTCTAGTTTTAAGTCATCAGTTTTAGATCAATACTCATCAGATAAAGTTTTAGCTTAACAACTAATTTAATAATTTTACAATGGAACCATGATGTAAGCGGCCCCAATTTACAATGTGTGGAGATTTGCCTTGTTTGTGTGTCAAAAAAAGATTGTAGACTTTTCAATTTTGTGCCCATAGTATCATAATCACAAACTTTTTTTATTCATTGATAAGAAATTTGTTTTAGGATCAACCACTCAATTGTCCCAATTAATTTTGTTTCACAGTGCTATATCAGTGGAGCTGTACTACATTTTTGCCACTCTGTGGGGTCGTGAGCAGTACACATTATATGGAATCTTGTTTGTAGTTTTTGTCATCCTTCTAAGTGTCACAGCATCTATTTCCATCGCTTTGACATATTTCCAACTTTCCAGTGAGGATTATCGTTGGTGGTGGCGTTCCCTTATGTGTGGAGGGTAAGCTCTTTGCTTGAGTATCATATTTCTGCAATTATTGTTATAGATAGCTTGTAGCACAACCAATAGCTTAGGCAAAGGAAGCTTTTTAAGTGAAGGACAGTGATGGGATATGGGATTTGGTCTTTCTTTATTCCTTGGGGGTACTTTTGCCTGAATTTTGGGGGTACAGTTTTTATCACCTCTAAAAAAATTAGTATTAATTTTAGTAGCATCAGAGTACAAGACTAAATACCCCCACCAGCTCCAGAGCAACCATGTTCATATTTGAGCCCAACAATATGAATTTTGTGACTCTCAATGTTTTGTGCAATGCCAGTATTAAAGTCATCTCACTGTGACAAATGTTTCAGATTTAATTATCAATGGCAGAGTAATTTAATCTTGCGCAAACAGTCTCAGCTACAAGTTATTGACAGAACTCTGTTATCATGTACACCACTGGTGCATGGATTTTAAAATGTCAACCGACAACCGTGTAATTCTGGTTTATTTTTCAGTTCCACGTCAGTGTTTGTGTTCTGTTATGCCTTGTTTTACTACTTCAAGAGGTCCAACATGTCAGGCATGCTGCAGACAGTCCAGTTCTTTGGCTACACACTCCTCACTTGTTATGTGTTTTTTCTCATGCTGAGCACTGTGGCCTTCTTTGCCTCTCTTAAATTTATAAGATACATTTATGTCAACCTCAAAATGGACTGATGTTAATAGCTAACAAATTAGACCCATAGCCCGAAAGGGCTATGGGTCAATAGCCCTTGAGGCGAAGCCGAATGGGCTATTGACCCGTGGCCCTTGAGGGCGAAGGGTCTAATTGTTTTAGTATCACCCAACTAGTCGGACAGAAAAGGCAATGATAAAGTTAGCAAATGCAAGTTGAAGAAATATTTATTCGGGAATAAAACGAAAGAAAGCGTCACGCTTTTCGCTACTCGAGGACTATTACTAATAGTCATCTAGTAGCGTAGCCAATCAAAATGCAGGATTTGCATTAGTCCACTAGTTGGGTGATACTAATAGTCATTAGTTGTTCTTTGTTCAGTGCACTGTACTTATTGTACAGTTTAATTATTGCTAAAGGAACTGTTTGTTCTGATGGAAGCAACTGAGCTCATGGGTTTATCTGTGTAGAAATGTGACACCTTTTATGAGAAGATTTTCTTTGTTTTGTTAACTTCACTGGAATGACTTTCTACTGTTTTCTCCTCCAACAAAGAGAAAGTATTGGGAATTTCTCAGATGGTTTGTAAACAACGGAAGGCAAGTAGCAGTGACAAAGATCAACTCTGGCTTTCTTGAAGGGTAGTGCTTCAGAATTCATGTTAGTTTGAATTCAAGTGAAGCTTTATATAGTAGTGCCAAAATGATTGCTTAACTGCCTCTTTTTTAACACAAGTTGTTGTGTTTGTATGTAGATTTATTGATGTTTAATTGTTAAGGTAACCTTGAACAATGTATTGTGTTAATGGTTTTCAGTATTCTTAAATTAGGCAAGTACAAAAATTGACATAAGGTTAAACGTGTAAAGTCTCCCTCATTCTCCATCAAGGAGGCCCAAATTTATTCAGTTCTCCCACTGAGGTTCTATGGTAAAATTTACAGAAGTTTAGCAGGACATGTGGATAAATATATATATTAATAGACCTTTCCCATATTCCTCCCAGCCCCCCTGGGTAACTTTTGAAACAAGAGTGAAGTGGATAACATTCAAAATGGCTGAAGCAAACATTTACCTGCCATTTCAAATCTTATCCACCCTAGCCTCGTTTCATACTTACGATGGGAGACTGGGAGGAATGTGGGAAAGGTCTACTGAGGCATTTTAAAGGGGTCTGTGGAACATTTTAGCTGTAATAACATTAAGATGGGCTTCACTATTTGTAAAAAAAAGTCATTGTAAGAAACTCTGAATGGGACCCTATTTCCCGTCCCCCAAAGTGATCACTGATACAATTCAAAGACTAACTTTTATTTGTAGAGATGGGAACATTGGGTGATGCAGTATAACAGTTTTGATTGGCTTAGCCATCATGTGTTATGAGCCAATATACCCAATCTTGTACCCAGAGTCCTTGGGCTCTTTGGTCAGCGGGTGGGCACCCAGAGAGACTCTGGGATAATGGAGGCCATTTTCCACAAAATCTGGGATGGTTTCTTTTGAAGTTGTAAAGTAACAGCCAATCCAAAAATTCGAATTTTTTCAAATATCCCAGAGTCTCTCCTGGCAACAACCTGCTGACCAAAGAGCCTGAGGATACTGGGTATGAGACTGCAACGTACCATGCTTTACAAATATGGTAATTGTATGCATCAGTTCAAAATTAAAAGCAGGCAAAAAAGCTAAAGATTATTCCACTCGTGCTTGTTGGATATGAGATGATTATAGTTGCAGCTCAGCACTATGCACCTTAATGGCTATTTGTCATCTCCTATCCAACCTGCACTCCTATTTAGTTTGCCCAGTCAAGTGCTAACTGTGCGGTACAGTTTATCAATACACCTTATAAAGAAATTACTTTAATGTGGTTATCATCTGATAGTCACTGAATTTTCTCTCATTGTCATTACTGTATGTGGATGACATCACACAAGCCACATTGGTTTATTGTAGGCATAATCAGGTCTCAGATTAAACAGTCCACTAGATAAGAGCAGGTTTAGCCTGGTACAAATGGGTTCAACTTAACACCTGATTCTACCTGCAACGTATATTGCAAATGAGTGGTAATAGAACTCTACTATTCTTGTGCAACTATGCTTTCTTTTCTCACACACCACTGGTAGCTGTGCCAAGCTACTTATTTTGTTTCACTCAGCCAGTGGAAAATCCCACATATTTTGCAAAATATATCTGAAAAACATTTAAACTTGGGCTACCACTTAAGTCCAGTTGTTTGTAAACTTATGTTTTGGGGAAGGGGCAAATGACCTTGTACCATCCATGAACAAAGTTCACAAGCCCTTCTGGAGAAGTGGTTGTTTTTAGAGCCATGGATGATTCATTTGTGAAAATGAACAAGGTAAATACATATGATACAAAAATAGCTGCTAATAAATAATAATTTCTCCTTATGCTATTTTCCTCCCTTACTAGCCTCATTTTAAAGCAAAAATTGTTTTCAAAAATTTTTGCATTCTAACGAGGTTAGCGAGGATAAGTAGCATAAAAGGAAAATTTATTAGCTGCCACTTTGGTCTATAATCATGTAAATATATCAATGGTTTGCCTTTACAGTACAATAAAACATTTTTAAGGCTGTTTTTTCATGGTTCAACTTTGTTGTAAACAAGGAGATGTACAATGAGCAAACTGGTGAAGGATTTTGACACATTCAACCCTTATCCAATAATTTGGGTAAGGTAAATAAAATATCAGCTGTAAGATTAGTTTCTTTTTCGCTAATAATAATCCTTTGACAGGTATAATATTAATTTACAACTCCAAAAATTACATACCTTAGACAACAAACAGCATATACACAGTTGTAATAATGTACAGCTTAATTACAAGCTGCTGTCTTGAAAAAAAAAAATTGTTCTCAAATTCAGTATCCTGCATCAAAAACAAAACGGTCTACAGTGGTCTGGATCAATAGCTGGGCCAATGAGGCTTATGAAGTTAGTCCCACTTGTGAAATATTTGCAGGCTTAAAACTTGTTACAACTCGACAACCAGTTGGTTTTCAATGTGAAACCCAGTAACTTATCAGTCAAATAAAGTCCACATCTCTAATTCCCTGCAAACACGGCACTGGAGTAAGAAACAAGAGGCACTTCTACTTAAATTCTACATACTAAACTTTTCTGTTCACTACCTCATGTTTTGTCCACCTCCCTTCCAGCAGACTCCTTTTTATGCCTTGAGCGAGAACCAGGTTTTGAAGACGTTTGCCTCTTTTCCCAAAGTTCAGGACAGTATGTTGTGAATTTCTCCCTAGTAACCTTCTTCACCATGAAGAATGGAGCCTTCTGTGGACTGCAACATGAATAAAACATCTGTTCATTTTGAGTGGTTTCTTGAATATGGGAAATACATGTGCATGTGAATGTCAAAAATTGGAGTGTCAATCTTTACTGTTTTGAACTGCAGGGAGGTGATTTTGCTGGTGCCAACTTTCAAAGTAACCAAAATACCTTTATAAATATTTGGAAAATTAAAATGCCAACATTTTCTTCAGAAAAAAAAATTGACCTCATGTCAAAACTTTTTCTGTTTTGAGCTCATCTTATGGTTGCTCTGGCTGTTTGGATTGATTTTAGATCCATTTACGTCATTTTCTCACAGTACTTTTTTTAACCAGAAACTGGGCAATCCAAGATGGTGGATCCCGGATGGCTGCCATTTGGAAAAATGGAAACCCCATCACAACCAGTTTTAGACAAACTTTCTTACCAAAAGATTAATTCCCATAGCTTTTAAATATCCTAGGGGTTGGAAAGAGCAGGGGGTTGAAAAATTGTGCATGCTAGGCCAAAACACAAAAAAGCCCATAGTATTCATCACCTAACGTAGCCAATGGTGTGCTCACTATGGAAACAGAGAAAGCAAAGACTGAAGCTTACCAATCTTGAGCCTTGTTCTGACTTCTATTTACCTTAAAAAAGTAAAAGAAAAAATGCTTACATGTTGTAAAAAAAAATAAAAATAAATAAATAAAAATAAAAAAACATTGCTGATATGCTGCAGATCCTAAATGTTTCTGTCAGCAAGATTCATGGCCAACATGAGTCACAAAGGTTGGGAGAGAAGAACCAGGTTCAACTAACTCATCCTACCCTCCAGAGCATATGCTACAGAACACCCAGACAAAGGGGGGCATCGTGGGTGCTTACCATTTGCACGAACCATCGGGGCGGAAATTTTAGGTTAACTTTTAAATGATTCAGCTTGTCCTAATAAAAGCTGAATAACATACAAAACTTACTGGTATCACACGAAAGCCCAAAAAGAACAGAAATAAGACACTGGTTATGCCAATGAATCATAATTTCTGAACTGTTCTAAAGGGAATAGGATAAAATGACAATCTCCAGGATTCGATCAGACTTGCAACTCAGCCAAGGATTTAATAATTTTACTTACAGGGTGTGGTTCCTTGTCCAATGCAGGTTCTTCCTGGCATGCTTTGTTAGCAACGGAACATAATCTCAAAGGCTTCTCCAAAAATTTATTCCCATGGAGGTCTTGGGTACCACCACCGTCCTCAGATATTTGCTCCAGAAATTTACTCAAAGCATCTCTGAGGTGCTCGAAAACTGTTCCATTGTAAGAGCAGTCAACTGTTTGTTTGTTTAACGCCGCTAACAATCCCGAACTCTGTTGTTTGACAGCAAATGTGTGGTCACTTTCATCAACCAAATCGGAACATACCTGCGTCGAGTCTTCGTTTAAAGAACTGGGGGAACTTTGCTCACTGAAATGGGATGTTATAGACTTCATTGTTTTTAGCCTGTCAATAGCTTGCTCAAGTTTACATCGGTAGCTTCCTTCTAATTCTTTCACAGTGTCTTCAAGTTGTTTAATTTTGCCTTGCAAATTCACTTTCTCACTTGTAAGTTCTTCGTTGGTTCTTTCAGATATTTCCAGCTTTTCTTGAAGATTAACAATTTGAGTCTGCAGGGCATAAGAGGACTTCTGGTCTTTTCGCTGAAGACTTCTCGCCTTTAACTGATAATCCTCAAGAGACCTTCTTTCCTCGACGAGTTGGTTAATTCGATTTTCGCGGCGCTGGAGTTCTTTATTGGCGTTACTAAGTTGATGTTCCAGCTTAATCACAAGATCTTGCGATTCTTTCTTCTGGCGTTGCAGCTGAGATCTCTCCCCTTTGATCACTTTCAGATCCGTTTCAAGAGCTTGAATAGTGGCCTCACTCGCATCCAAACGGGCTTTGACCAAGGCAAATTCACGCGTTGATGATGTTGTCAAAACAGAACTGACCTCCAGTCGTTGTCGTTCGTGTTCAAGTTCTCTAATCTTTTTCTCGCTACACTGCAGTTTTCCTTCAAGAGAAGAAATATGTCCTCGTAAAATATCCATGCATTCTTTGTCGTTTCGTCGCAAATCTTCCTCCAATTCCAGCTTCATTAGGAGAGTTTTTATCTCTTCATCAAGCCTAGCTTTGTCCTTCTCAATGGCCGCTTCCTGTTGCCTTAACCGGAACAGTTCTTCTTGCCACACCGAGTCGCTTCCGCTTGAAGCATCACTTAAGTCGGTTAAGCTAGCTCTGGGATTTAGAAAACCATCCAATTCATTTGTACATCCATTTGATACTGGGCAGTCAACTCCGTGATTTGGCGATCTTATCAGACCACGACAACCTTGCTTGTGGCTTAGCAGATTCCATTCACCCGAAAATGCCGAAGGTCCTTCTAGAAAACTGTCATCGAGTTTTAGGTCGTCGATCCGGCACGGCAAGCCAAAGGAGAAACCATTGTAACTTGCTGAACGTTTCATGGCCATTTTCTGCGTTTTACGTTGATTGGCCATGCTATTTCTATGCACTGAGCAGCAGACAAGTGCCCTCTTTGTGCGTACGAAGCGATGCGAAGAACGCAAGCTATGCCGCAATTCCCCAGGAGGGGAGGGTGAGTATCCTATAATGTTTCTTACTAAACATTTTCCAGGATATGTGGTGTTTAGGATGCATTCAGGCTTTACCATGCCTAAGCACCAGAAATGCCCAAACCCAAAAATTGTGATTATGCTTCTAAGAGAATCACAATTCTTCAATTTCAATAAATTCATCATCAAATTGCATCAAATGACCAAAGTTGCCTGCAATCACAATAATTGATTCAGCAGTGAAGCAGTAATTGGGGACACAAAAAAATTAAATTCAAATAGTTGTGTTTGGAATTAACTCGCTCTTAAACCAAATGATAGCTTATCTTTTAAGAGGGGTGCTTATACTATACTAAGAAGTGGGCCTTAACATGTCTCCAGTGTCTGTGTGACAAAATAATGGGAAAAGGAAAAAGGTCACTTTATACTACAGAGAGAGTTTGTACGGGTCATGGAAAACCTTGCCAGGTTTTCCATGACCCGTACGAACCATGCATCATTCACTCATGCAATAAGAGGCATCACTACTTGCTTAGCACAGGAGAGAAAATACTGAAACTTTTCCTTGTCTGCATCAAAGCAATCATCGTTCAAATCAGTAACGTCATAAGAGGGGCTTTCACCATCATCTGTGTTTCCTGGTCGGCTTGTACTCAGCTGTACAATGGTTGTATAACTGCTTGTTTTTGTCTTGGATTTAATGGCTGCACACCAAATGGCAGGGTTTGATGCAGCACAGAGACTCTTGACTGCAGCTCCAGAGGTGGATCCAAATGCTGGCAGTGACAGTGAGAACATGGGCTGCCGGTTGTCAGGATGTGATTGATAATATGAGAGAGCACTTTGGGCCAGGGATCGCAGATTTTCATGTTCTAGTCTTGTCACTGATTTAGCTGTTACAATAAGCGCTAGGGTTTGATGCAGTTTCTTGATATTTGAGACTCTGGTTTTGAGTGGCACATCATTGTTAAGACAGCTGGATAACTGACCCATGGTGGCAAGCTCTTCGTGTATAAAATACTGTGTGTAATCCCGTGCAAGCTTCTCTGTGCCAATTTCAATCAAGCACTTGATGGCAGATTTAGGATTCATAAACTGCTTGGCTCTATTTTGAAGCTTCTCTTGGTCTTCCTTTGTCTCAAATTGCAGAAGATTTCGGATAAACACTGCCAGAGATGTGATGTTTGAACTGTGTACAACTGGTTGACATTTTCCACTGAACAACGCCACAGTGCACATTTGCAAGGAGGCAATGAGGTCATCTTCATCAACACAGTCCTTCAGTAAGAGCCACAGTCTTTCAGTGAAATCCAAGTCTTTTCGAGAAAACTCTTGCGTTGTTAAATGAGCCATTGTAACATCAGCAAATGTGGGTTCTCCACCATTTTCTTCTTCCACATCTTCTTCAACAGTTGGTGAAAACACATTACTGGAACTTAACTTGGTAAAGAATGCATCCATCTGGGTGTAAACTGGGCTTGCATTGCCTCCAGAAGGTTCAGGCCATGTGGACTCTTCATTCTCTAAAATGAATGAGAATTGTTCAACTTTCTTCAATTCCAGGTACAGGGAATATGTAGCCAGGTGCACACTGCCTGGTATACTCTTAATGTGAAGAACACCGTCACAAGAATGTGGATGAGGTTGGAGAAGGGAATTGACTCCATTCCATGTCAACTCAACAGCAATCTTGCTCCTGTCATCCTCTTGGTTGTCAAAACAAGATGAACCCATGACCTCGTAAAGAGCATAGCCATGTGTTTCAACAAAAGCAGTCGACCAGCTTGAGTGATGCTGGATAAATGAATTCAACGGTGGCAAAGCTTCTTTATTTGTTATGGGCTCCTTGCTACTTTTGAAGATGACATGTCTCGTAGCTTTTCTATCACAAGAGGGCATGTTTGCGATACTGGTTTCTGGTACCATTGCTAGGTAGGAAATTTCTTGAGTGTTATTCCCATCCACACAGACCCACACCTCTGTTGGCTGTAAAGAACCTCTCAGAGCATTGGCATAGAGCGAGAGGAAATACCTAGCTTCTTGAAGCGAAGTTGGCTCAATCAGTTCCTGAGATATGAACCATTCAAATACACAACCTTTTCCCTGGCTTTCATCTTTGCTTACACCGGTGTAGGATTGTAAAGGCTCGCTGTTTGTGAGATAAAAAACTTCTTGAGAAAGCGGTGTACCAACTGGGACCCTTTCATTATTGTACCTTACTAACGGTGAAGCTGCTTTTGAGGAATCGGATAAATCTTGCAAACTCTTGCCAACGATCAGAAACCCTGTTGGACTTTTTCCGACAATCCTTCGCAAAGGATGCCATGTTTTGGGTGGGATTACCCAAACAGAAAACTCGTGAAGCGAATCACACGTTAGGAACTTCGATTCTATGACTTTTCCTGAGGAGTTGCTGATCAAATTCGCGAGAAATTTCGTCAAGGAGTTCACACTTTCAACAAAATCCTCCATCTTGAAAAACGGCGGGAAACGCTCTGGGACCCAGACCTCTGACACTTTGACTGACTCGATTTGCCGCGTGGGAGAAATTTGACCGAGGATAGCTAATTATAGCTGCACACAGCTGTGCTATGTCCGCACTCATGAGTGTTTGTCGAAGATTTGTAAATAGAGATAGTCGATTAAGGTTTCATTGTGTTTTTAAGAAACTCGTTTGTTTAAATAAGCCATTTTGTCGACGAAAATCATACTTCGGAACGGGCGAAATTTCTCGCAGGTTTGTAGGCGCCTGAATTCTTTCAATTTAACGTGAGCTTATTAAATGACACAAAATTCTGTCTTCTTCGCGAACATCGGGTGTTGGCGGACGTGTTGTTGAAGAATTTCGTAGCTGCTTATCAAAGCCTGAGGGAAGCGTGTGCCATTTCTGGACCTTTTACGTTAACCAAGACGTGGTCTGTTTTTCATTGTTCGCCATATTTGAGCCAACTGACCCGTTGTGGTCGCATACAAAACGAACCAAGTAGTGTTGCTTGGCGGCTATTGAGCCAACTGACCCATTGTGGTCTCAAAACAAACAAACCAAGTAGTGTTACTTGGCGGCCATTGAGCCAACTGACCCGTAGCAGTCTCAAAACAAACGAACTCAGTCGCTGTTGTACTC
The DNA here is from genome assembly GCA_014634185.1 of Astreopora myriophthalma. Lineage (NCBI taxonomy): Eukaryota > Metazoa > Cnidaria > Anthozoa > Scleractinia > Acroporidae > Astreopora > Astreopora myriophthalma. The sequence continues at coordinate 631,357 of BLFK01000484.1, forward strand.
GGTGGTCATTGAGCCCATTCAGTTGTAAAACTAATTCGGCTGTTGTGGTGAGCAACAAAGTTAAACCGGCAGTAAGCTTACATAATATCCTCCTATGTTTTTGGTATGATTTTAGCTAAATTCATTGAACTTCGAACGCACTTATTAATCTTTGATTACTTCTAGTTAAATTAATTAGATCCTAGCTGGAGACATGCTTTGTCTGCTTGAGATTATTGTTCATTGGTATAGTGTAGAGCTTATATCCTTGTTATAAACAACAGGATTGAAAAGGATTATTTTTTCAGTGCATCACAAAGCGATGCTATCTACGATGTTTTCAAGAATGAAGATGGTAATGTGCCTGTCGCTAAATTTATTGCCGTAAGTATCGTAGTATTGAGTTACTCCCGTTAGTTGCCAAACTCTATAAAAAGGTATTTCTTCTCACGGAGAGACTTCGGCCCTTGCTGCAAGTTCGGTGGGACAGATGATGAAAAACTAACGAAACAGAAAGCGGAAGCAAAGAACTCCAAATAAAGCCTCATCATAAGTGAACAGAATACAATGCTCTGCTGTTAACTTGCAGAAAGACCCGAAACTTCTTGGCTTAACGTTTAAAATTAGTTTATTATGCAATGAACCCCTTTTCTGGGAAGCATGCCCGGAAAGATTTCCGTACAGCTCCCGACATTAATTATACATGCATATTCCTACTAACCCTCTTCCAAAAAGAACGAGTGCTAGGCATATGCATGCATAATGAAGTAGGGACCTGTACGGAAATCTTGCCACATGCC
>BLFK01000484.1:641945-659445 GCA_014634185.1 Astreopora myriophthalma
GGGGGGGGGGGGGGGGTCTCAAACCTAAACAGCTTTATGGCTGTTTACACAGATGGTTCTTTGTTTGACTTTTGCTGAAATTTGTTCTGTGATTTTATGTGCGATTACAAAGTGCACTTGTTGACTAGCTAAATTTCATGAGGGCTATTTAATCAATTGATTCATTGCACCCAACTTTGTTTTGTCCTGACACAGTAGTTTAAAGTCCCTGCCAGAGCCACGCCCACTGAAGTTGACCAAGTGCACACTCTGGGAGTCTTTGCTCCATTCACACCAACAACATATGTTTAATTAAACTACGTTTAACAAAATGAAAATCAGTCACAGAGGACTGAAGGACTGAATTTTACACTTGATTTTGGTAAATTTTAAATTGTGCTTTTATTTGGGATATTTCTGTAGTCGAAAAAAAATCAGTAAACATTATTTACGATGAAAACAGCTTTTAAAGAAGTTTAAGCTTTGGTGTGAATGGGGCATTACTCCAGGCCATTGAACTGGCTCAAATGTAAATGTTTTTAAATTCTAGCATCTTAAATGTGAAATTTTAGTGTAGAATCAAATGGATTTCATTTTAGGGTTAGGAAACTTAACTGTAATGTTGAGGTGTCCAGAATTAGCGATGGGGACATTTCCCCCTCTGCTACACAACACCAACACCTTAATAAAGTTATCTTGTCTTATTGTCTGCCATTCCTTGTGCTACTTTAACCTAAGATCATTTGCTATTGGTATGTGTAGGTCATCAAGAAGCTATCAGTTTTCTACTGGAGCAGTGCAGTGTTCCAATTAACCCTAAAGACAGGTATCTTTATTGTCTCTGTCACGCGTTACATCTCTCACATTAATTCCTCCCATTTGTGGAGTTCCCAGTTATTTACAATCAAACAATCGACTTACATGATCTGCAGTTTTAATGTTCAATAGTGCCATTCATTGCTCAGAATGTGGCCACATTTTGACAAAAAGACAGATGAAAACCCAAACGTCATTAGGATAGTTCAGCAGTAAATCCCTTCAATTACTCTCCTTCATGTTTTCCAGTGGTTTCTTGTGATACCAGTTAGTATCTCATCAGAGAATATAAAGAGAAATTTCATTGTTCATGTTTTGTTCTCATGACAGGTGGGGTTTTTCACCTCTCGATGAAGCAGTTAGATTTAAACACGAGTCCTGTGAGGATATGATAAGATACCATCTCAAACTCCAAGGAAAGACAATTTCCTGAGTGGAAACATCTTAAATAATGAACAAAATTAGTTCAACTTAGTTGTAGATGAATGAATTGTCCATAGTCGTCTCAATACCCAATTTCTATGAAGTTCTCCCTATTCTGGTATATAGACGTAGAGAGGACATTGAAGCACTATTAAATTTTATCCCTAGACATATAAGGGGGAAAAAAGCAAATCTACATAGTAGAGGATATTGTAATATTCGCTATTTTAGGGGATGCGATTTCTGCTTTCTTGTATGTTTACAATGGTTGTCACACAATTGACAATTGAAGGGCTGGAAATATAATTGTTAGAAATTTTGGTATGTAAAGCCCTTAAAGCAAGAAAATACCCCCTTATTGTTTCCACTATTTTGTGCCCCTATATTTTACTATTTAAATTTCAGCTGTTGTCTAACAACAGTTTCGAGTAATGGTAAAGTAGTAACTGATAGGTACAATATGTGTGTGAGATCTGTATGAGTATTTTTTTGTTAACACCACACAGATTGGACGTGAATATTGTAAAAAAAATTATGACTGAGGCAATGTTCATTGTTAAATTTTCTTTCTAGGTATTCTCTTTCTAGGTATTTCTAGGTATTCTCCCTTTCTTAAAAAAAAAAAAAATGACTGAGGCAAGTGCCTCAGTTTGCCTCATACTGGCTACGACCATGAGTATTCTGTATCCAAATTACAGAATGACCATTCTGTAATTGGATACAGAATACTATACTAAGACGGATACTAATTAGAGTAACACTTAATATAATTTATCAGTAAATTATTACAGAGGTATACATGTGACTTACGTGTTTCACTTGGCTGCCAACCTTATAAATTATTAATGAATTTTACAACAGTGCGTAAATGTAAATAACATTTACATTCGAATGCATATATTTATCACTTAACAGTGCTTAAGGGTGAATTGAAACAATTAAAATGTTATTGTTTTTAAGTAAAAGATCACTCACAGGCATTTCTAAGGGAGGGATAGCAACCGGAAGTGACTTTTTTTTTTTAACATTCCTTGACATAACCACATTTGTACATAAATCTTGTGCAGACAATAATTGTCAACTCTGGTTTCTATCGGTTGCTCTGAAACATCTTTGCCTAAGTTCCTGTTTATTAGTGCATTACCTTGGGGCAGATCTTAGGGGGGAAGGGTAAAGTGCATCTTGCTGAAATCCTTAAAATTCACTGAGGGTACAAACTTCATTTCTTGAGCCTTAACCAAACAAGAACCAATGCAAACTTAAAGACCCTTCAGTTGTCTCACAAACATCCTCAGCCCCCTACATACTTCTGCCATTTTCATTTCTTCACTCCCTCCCCCAAATCTCAAGGCTGAACCAAAGAAGGACAAGGTTTGCAGAGGTTGATGAGTTGTTTCTCTTTAATCATCACACTTATGGCATGATGTCTGATACAAGCTAAAGTCTAGTTCAGCCATCACCTAAAAAAGTAACATGTCCTGCCTGCTCTGTAAAAATCTTGAGGTCACTGAAACCGGTTGTTGGGTACAAAAAGTTGTAGCTACGATGGGGTGTGATTGGTGGTTGTCCATCATTTTCAGTGTTGTCCTAAGTGAAGAAAGTCCCCAGTTTGCATAGCAATATTCACAGATACTGCCTAGAAAGGGTAACTGTTATTCTTTCATCTTGAGAGGAGAATTTCTTTTGACCTAAAAGCTTGGAGGATAAGTTGTATCCGAATTTGGTTCCTTCAGAAAAACACTGTGTGTCATGTCAGGATCTATGACGCCTTCTAATTCAGCATCCGCCTCGCACATGGTCACTCTTTTATTTTGGCCTAAAAAATGGCCTGTAGCCTCCAATGCAGTCAGCTTTATTTTGACCATATCACCAACTTTGTACATACTGCAAACAAACGAATTTTATGAAGCATTTGATTTGAACTGGTGGATTTACTGCGTGAGGGGAAGTAGTTAAAGGAGAAAGCTAAATAAAGGTTGCGAAAATTTCATGCCGAGGGTCACTTTGGGGTGGGGAGCGTTGGGATTCCTTCTCTCCCCTCGAGGTGTCCCTCGGGATACAAATTAAAATAACAGCTGTAGGAAAGCGTGTGCAATAAACACTTGACCATAAAGCTTAAAAAAAGCGCGTACCTTTTTCGTTCGTTCCCTCGCGTAACAACAGCGTGGAGCTTCCATCCAAAGTCCACATACAAGTCTACAGTGTCTTCCTGTTCTACTATGTGTGTTATTCTTCCGGCCACTAACTTTCCCTGCGGTCTACCCATCTTCACGAAATTAGAATTTCGAAACATTTCCTCGAAACTTTCTTCCTTAGGACTCCCTGGAGCGCTTAAATACATCTTCTCTCCGCTCCTGTTGGGGATAAAGGAGGCATTTTTGTTGTACAAGCATGAAAATGTTCGTGATGCTTTCCAAAAAATACGGAAAGTAGTCGCCATGTTGGATGTGTCTAGCAGGTGAGGCGCGGTCGCAAAGACTAGCTAAAAGACTTCCGGTTGACGGTATGCTTCCACTAACGGTGGCATCGCGGCCAAAATTTAAAATATTTTCAAAACGGTTTACATTTTATTGTCACTTTTTGACGCTTTTTTGAAGACTGGACTCAAGCAGAACCACGAGAGTATGGCCACTAACATTTAACCAGTGTTAACCGCACCTTTCCCTCTCGACAAGGGAAGAAATGAGAGAGAGCCTGGGTTGCGAAAGTACGGCAATGATGATAACGATGAGTTTTCTGACTGTTTCTCTTGGCAGAAAAGCAGGTATGGCCTGTAAGCGCACTCGACTGATCATGGGAAAAGCAGACACTTCATCGCCTGTTGACGAGTAGCAGTAGACAGTCAAAACGTTCGCGTCGCGACCTACATTAAAGTGACGACATCCTGAGACAAACGATAATACTTTAATGTTACCGTAGAAAGGAGTATTGAGTAAGGAGTCATTCTTTGCTAAATAAATAAACAAATTTATATTTCTTTCTCTCCTCTCTCAACAAATAAAAAACAGTAACTGAAAGCGTATATAGATACAAAGGAAACCAATGATGTGAGCATTTCACTCTAATCCTAGAGCCATGGCTCAATTGCGTGCATGTACTGAAGATATCTACGCCTACTATATGCGTCATGCAGCTGTCAAAATACATCACGTAACGCTGCAAATGATTTAACCTCGACAAAAGCCGTTGCGTCGTTACGAATCTTTTTCTTTTTCTTCTTCTTCTTCATCTTCTTCGACTATATCGTGAAGAATGGAAAGATCAAAAACTCCTTTTTCCCATGATTCCTTGATGACGCTATGTTGAAATCGTTTACTCGGTCGACTGATACTCTTCCGCTGCCCTGGCTTCTTGAAGAGTCTACACAGGCTTGGTAATGTGTTTGTGCTGTCTGGCATCTGCAATTAAAAATAATCATTATCATCATCATCATCATCATCATCATCATCATCATTTCATATACTTTTACTATAATGGTGTAAGTTAAAGCACAGACAGACACAGGTCATTATACTATAAAGAGCATCTTCGTCCCCGTTAACCAGCCGTTAAAATACTATGCACCCCAGTGCCCTCTGTCGATGCCCACAGGGTCTTCCAAAATATTCTCGTTCCGAGAGGCCACGATCCTTTAGGTCAGCACCAAGAATAACGACCTCTGGCCGGTTCGGAACTACGCGCAGTGAAAAAAGGAAGAAAAGAAAGAAAGAAAAGAAAAATGCGCGAAAGCCAGCTTATACAGGAAAATGAGGACCAGAGACGGTCCAAAAGAAACAAAAGTGTTTGAGTCGCGCGCATGCTCCGTAGTTTGACCCCTCCCCCCGTAAAGTCACTTGGAGCCACACTGTGGCCTCTCTTGTGAGCCCGAAACTTGCAGTTGAATTGCGCATGCGCAAAGTCAACTTTTGTGTTGAAGTCTGCTTCGTCTCCACTCATTTGCAATTTTAAATCCCCCAATCTAACCTCGTTCACCGACTTTTCCCTTCACCTTAACTCAAAGCAAAGAGAACGATCCTGGGAACGAAATTGAATTCCGAAGTGAGGTGCGAGGACTTGAGCACAAGTAAACAGGCACCGTGATAGGAATGGTGATAACCATAATTTCGACATGTGAAAAATCTGTTAAATAATTAAATAAAGCATTAAGGTGAGGGTAAAACTGAATTTAAATAAAGTTTTAAGGGGTTTAGAGAAAGGATAAAAGAAAGAAAAATAGTTTTGAAACACTAACAGACAGTTGATCCCCACCCAAGGGCACCCCAGGTTGGTATAGGACTGTTTGGGTGTGCATATCCTAATTTTAAACGACATTAAATCTTCCGCACTATTTCTTATTTCTCAAAATTGTAGTTCTCTTTTGAGAAAAACTACCTCCTCTCCAATGTACCCAAAATCATGCAAAACATCGATTCGCATGATGAGCAAAGGGTTTTGGCATTGCTTTAAAAGCGAACGAAATATTTGCATCCAACCAATTTTAAGCGGCGGAGAAACGGCTTTGCGGTTTACCCCCGCCTTAAGGAGTTGTACGCAAATCCCTAAAATCATTAACTTTATGAATTCCGTTGTTACCCGTTGAGGAGGTCTCCCTGACTTTTTGTTTACATTTGTCCTCGTTGGTCTCCTAGGCGATGCTTTTGAGTTACTCCTCACTCCCTTTCCGGGACCCTTTGCTTTTTTACTTCCAGACTTTTTAGTTGTGCCCCTATTTCCGCCCATTACCGCTGAAACAGACGAGGAAATATTGTGGAACGACTGGGCCACGGAAGCTCTTAGACTTCGCGCCGTTTCTTCAGCGGCTTTCTTTTGCCTGGTGAACAAAAAGACTTGCAAGTGAAGAGGTTTTCAGAAGAGGCTGGTTTCCTGGTCCTACGCTTAACTTGGTCGAGAACAAAAATATTAGAATTTGATTTTTATACCTTAAGAAGAATGATTAGTATGTTTACGCATTCCCTTGTCAGAAATTTCACTTTCAACTTTTTGACGTCAGTTTTCTCTATGCGAAATAATTTACAGTCAGTCTTGGTTTTCCTGCGTTGATGCATAAAATAAACAATAGTTTTGGAAATAGCAACATTGTTGCTGAGAGACTATCGGCAGATGTGGTGTTGTCGCGTTGTAAAATTAATAAGCCTGTGCAAAAAACTCAAACGCTAGTAATAATAATAATAATAATAATAATAATAACTTTATTTCTATAGCGCTCATATCCTATTATATTTACAATGATTAAAAAAAGGAAAAATTAAAAACTTAAACCATATATGCAAATCTATAAAAACAATGATCTGTTATTACTAAATTTAGTAAACAAGTACGTCTTAAGTGATCTTTTAAAACTCGAGATGGTATTAGACTTCCGAATTTCATAGGGTAATAGGTTCCATTCTCTTGGTGCATGAACAGCGAATGCTCTGTCCCCATAGGTCTTAGTATACGATCTAGGTTGCATTAAAAGTTCATTACTAACAGACCTCAATGATCTAGTATGAGAACGATAATGTAGTTTCTGAGCTAAATAGCTGGGAGATGTCCCATTCAGTGATGCATACACTAAAAGCAGAATCTTGAAAATAATACGGTATTGAATAGGCCATTTCCGAATTCACTTCGGCCTCTTTTTTAAAGCGAGTCTACGTGCGGAGTCTTTCTTATGGAAATGAGATGTTATTCATATGCAAATCGTAGCTAATTACCATTACAAAAATTTCACACTTAGACTCGCTTTGAAAAAGAGGCTAACGTGAATTCGGAAATGGTCTATTGAATGGGTAGCCAGTGAAACTCGCTCAAAACAGGTGTGATATGCTGAAACCTACTCATTTGCAACACAACTCTAGCCGCCGTATTTTGTACATACTGCAATCTTTGTAACTGATATTTAGGCAGGCCATATAATAATGCATTACAATAATCTAGTTTCGATGTGACAAATGAGTGAACAACAACTGCTGCTGATTCTTTAGTGAGATACTTCCTAATTCTAGATAAGTTCCTAAGATGATAAAATGATGATCTACAGATGCTGGACACATGTGCATGAAAAGACATGTGCTCATCAAAGATAACACCAAGACTCCTAGCCGACTGAGAGGCAGCCACGTTCTCATCACCAACACGTAAGGACTGAAAGGATGGAGAGGGACGATACTTTGAGTGGATGAGCATGACCTCCGTCTCGTCGTGGTTTAGCTTCAATTCGTTGAGATTCATCCAACGGCAAATACAGTAAACACCCGCATATAAGAACACATGATTTCGGAGGTCAGGCTGATCGGGTTCTTATTTAACGGGTGCTTAGTGACAAATCAGCCTCAAAGTGTTCTTAAAATGTTCTTTTCTATATTAGTAATACGGGTGCTACCCAAAAATGCCCCTAGATGTATTTACAGTAGAAAAATCAATTACAGTAGAAACATCAGTACAGTGCTCAATACAAAAATACGACCACTTGACAGCTGATAGAGTAATGACTGCCAACATAAAATCACTTGTTTTTCAATGCAATTATGACTCCTTTTCCATTTTATAAGAACATGCTGAATTTTTCAGGCTGATCTTGTTCTTATAAAAATGGGGCTTTATTGGCCAAATTTCAGCCTGGTATTCTTAATCCATTTGTTCTTATATGCGGGTGTTCACTGTAGCAGAAATGCAGTTCTCGACCCTCTCTTTAGTAGCTAATGAGCAGACAAATTGAAACTATGATTAACTACACGAAATTCCATGTTTATATTAACTAACCTGGCCAATCTCTTTTGCAGAAACCAGCACATAACCCAGTGTTGTTTTCACATTGTGGCTTGCCCGTGAAAGTTCCCGGTTATTAACGCGTGCGACATATGACGTCATAAACGAGCTTTCGATCGCCATGTTCTTTTGACGTCAAATGGTTTTGACGTAATCGAACAGTAAAGGAAAAGTTAAGGTCTGCCTAAATTTTAGAAAATTGTGAATTAATTCTTTGAGTAAAAAAATCAGATGCTCCTAATAACTCATCCAAACACTCCTATCCCGAAAAGTAACAGAGCTTGTACGGATTTCCTAATCTATTAAATGCTTTAGAGCGGTTTTCAAAGCAAAACAAAACTAACAGCAGCACCAATCGCGTTCTGAAGGAAACACTCCCTTCGGCCAAGCACGAATTTAGTAGCCAATCAGAAGGCAAAGAAAGTACAGGTAGCCGGCGCCAAGGGCGGGAAAACCAGAGTGACTAAGTTGCAGTTGGTTTTAGTTTTGCATCTGATTGGTTGAAAAGTTCGCGTCAGTTTTTTAACCAATCACGGAGAAAACCAAAATCCAAACCAAAGCGATCGCATAATTACTTTCGTCCATCAACTGAAAGCTGCTCTAAAGCATCAGAGAGATTAGGAATCCATAGCAACATTCCGCGCCGACTCTCATGTGACTAGTCATGCGTATTGCATGACTAGTCACGACTCCATCATTGACCCGATGAAGTCCGATGGTTTCGGACGAAACGTCGTTAAGTTTAATATATAAGTCTAGTACAAGATTTAATTCTTTCGTTTAGTAATACCTACTAGATGAATAATTTTCAGAATTCATTACGAATCCATACATTGGAGGGTCATATATTCTCGAGTGTAGCCATCGTGCCCAGCTGCATTGGAGTAAAGGGGGTTTACGCATGCGTATTTTCCAAAGAAACAACGCAATCTCCTACTAAACTTGAAAAAACTGTCGTTCAAAAATTGCACAGATTAAGTTATAGACGGGTGATTCGTAGCCAAACCTTTTTGTTTTGTTTGTGTTTGCGACTACTGCTACGAGAAAGCAAAAACTTTCATAACGAAACAACAATTTGATGGCTTCTATTTTGTGAAATGTCTGAAATGGGGTCACCGAAATGTAGGAATGAAATTATGAAGTTTATTTACCAGGCTCAAGAGTTGTCGAAGGAGACAAACAGGAAAGCATACGCCTCGGTAAATTTAATTTTATTTTTATTGTGAATACACCCAAACTAGACCTTATTTCAAGTGTCGCATTTCAACGGCGCAAAGAGCGATTTTCTATAAGATGATTTCTAGTTTTAAATGTTCTTTTCCCCTGTAAAAGCCACTCATTCATATTTAAACATGAAGCTGGGGTATCTTCCCGGATCCTTTAAATTATTTTGTTTGAAAACATTTCAGAAATATTACCCAGAACTGGTTGGCCCACAAAACCAAACGGACTGCCTGCCTGTCACTTTTTGCCCTTAAGCATGGAAGTTCACAACCAGTAGAAAATCGCTCATTTCGCTACAGCACTTAGCATAAGGCGCTCAAAACACGCAAAGTTCACATTTTCAAAACATCGTACTTTTAGTTTAGGCATCTCCAAGCAATTTCTTCCAAAGGTGACTGAACAAACATAGTTGCGCACACTTCAAATAATATATTTCTCGATTTAACAAATTGTTTTTTTCCCTTAAATAGAAGACTGATAAGTTACCCTGAGTTAGAAAAAACAACAGGGGTAGAAGTCCAAGACAAATAAAACTGACACAACAGTAAAACAAAACAGTTGCCAGCGAAAATTTGAACATCTAACATTTCCTTCGTCGAAGGTGAACGTAATAGTCAATGTACAACTAAAAGATCTCTATATACACAATAAATGTTCTTAATATTCTATGTGTTTTAAAAGTTCCTAATAAATAAGATCTCTTTACTGTACAAGTAAAAACCAGAGTAAAAACAAAGAATATATAACAGCAAATATGACCAACTTGGTTTTATCATTCCAAGTAGTCTCAGCTCTTAAAGAATTCAACCTCAAATTGCTGGAAATATGATCTCCTCTGAAATTACCTAGACAGTCAGAAACATATGGTAGATTTCTTGTGCGAAATGAACCGGATATGAACCGGATTATGTGCTCGTGACGTCATAAAATCTAAAAGGGCTGTACACAACATTGCTAAAAAACGGGTATTAACATTCTCAACAATTTGATGTCAATTCGTTTCCAGCTGTTGACGTATCCTCCAAAAAAGTGGAAAACACTTGATAGTTGCGAACGCAACTACCTAACCAAACCGGCGTACTATTTTACGCTACCCAAGTCCTCCATAGAGACTTCAAAACATAGAAAACACCTGCACTACAAAGAGGTTAAGAGGACTCTACATAACTTCATGGACCACGCTTGAGAGGGAACTAGCTGGCACTATTGAGACTTGGATGAGCCGTACACCATAAACATACCATACCTAAACAAAATCCGAGTCTGGCTAACTGATGGGATCCGATTCCTCTTAAATCAAAGGTTAGGACATTCCTTTACTATGGTTGTCAAAGTTACAATAAATAACCGCAAAAAGGTATATTCTCTTTAAATAGGTCTGGTGTTAAGAAAGCACCGACTGTCACAAACAGCACAGTAGCTTCAGCTCCCTATTATGGCAAGCGCGACAAAAAATCCATGGAGAAATAAGCCGAGCAGGTTCTCCCTTACGACTGCGTCATGGGGTACGCCCATGAGGGAAATTATAAACAATTATCATCCTTTTCATTGGCCGAGAGCTCACCACGTGACCTGCAAATAACTGCCTACAAATAAGTGTTTTGCTGCAAATAATATTCTGCTCATGCGTAATTGAAACTACGCTCTCGTGTGAAAATGGCGGATCGGTTCCATTCAAATGGAAATGAGTTGGGTATTTTCGTGCAAATCAAACTTGTTATCATTTGAATGGTGGAGCACCAAGACTCGCTTTGAACCAGAGGAAAACAGCAACTCGGAAATGGCCCATTCAGTGGTACTGCCTTCTATGTGTTCGCAATATTTACATTTCCAGTCTCAAACAAGGGTTTCTTACTGATTCTTGCTAGCAAGCTTTACAAAACTTTGTGCCGAGAAAATTGATGGTCATCACTCCAGGGAGTGACAGGAATTTAGTCTTTGTCACACAACAGTCACCCATCCCTACAGAGCCAGTCACACAATTCTATGAGTCAGGCAAGGGTTCTTACCAACAGTAAGTCCCAGACCGTGCGGTAACGCTAGCTGACCCCTTCTAGCATAGCTAAAGTGCCCCGAAATAAAATTATCCGTCACGACGTCACCAACCCGCAACCCGCGGGACCAAACAGCTTACGTCACGAACAGATTCGTACATCTTCCCCGGCTGGGGTCACATTTCAACGCCACGAGGCAGCAATATCAAAACGGCGTTTGTTCACTGAACAAATCGTACCATGATTCCCACCAGTCACGCAACACTCTCAGTGCAAAAGTGACAGAAGCGTTGTTGTGTTACATATTGCGTTACAATCACAGGATGAAGAAGCAGAGGGAATAAGCTTGGCTAATTTAAACCTGCCCTCCTTATTTGGCATCGGGTCGGTCACGGCTTGCTTCAGTCGTTTTCTGTTCCTCTATTCTTGCAAGCGCAGCGTGAACTCGGAAGCTGAGTCTATTCTCAAAGTCATATCCACTGAAATTATCCTTTAACAGAAAGTAAAAATTACAGAATAAAACCAAGAACACTCAAAACATTGAGTCCTCGAGAGAACAGTCTAGTATTCGCTAATAAGAAAAAATACACGGACGACTTCACTTTAAACCAAAGCTCCTTGTACCAAAATGCTCAACTTTTCCGAAAGCAAACTAACAAACCCGGCCGACGTATAAGCAAAAATCCAACCAAACAACAAACAAACAAACAAACAAACAAAGGAAAACCGACACAAACCTTGACTTTTTTGAGAAGTTCTTCGCCTTTGGCGCTCATCTAAAAAGAAAAAGCAAGTTATGAAATCTGGCATCTCCATTAACCCAAAAAAGAAACAAAAAAAAAATGCATTTCAGTGCGTGTCAAAACAGTGCTTAGAGTTCTCACCCTAGCGCAGTAGTCTTAGTGTTTCGTATTCACACACACGCACAGATCCTTTCAATGATGCAAAAATGGCGCGTTTTAGGGTCATACTGAAAACCGATTGTAACTCTAAACCAATCCAATCACTTGGACTTTCGTTGGTTACCACTAGAAACCAATCAAAACTCACCTTGTCTTTCCGCGCATAGAGAACACCAAGTTCATAGTAAGCGAACGGGGGCACGTGAGGATCTGGCGGAGATCGGCCTGACTTTACTATGGCTTCCTGGAAAAACTGCCAATTTAAAAAACAAAAGCAAGTTTTCCTTAGTGGTATGCATGTATTCTCATATTCAGTGTTTAAATTACAACAGTTTTCGATTGAGTGTCAGAAGTAATTACACAATTGCCTTGCTTTTGGTTTGACCTATGATTGGGTCAAAAAAACTTGCGCGATCTTTTAAACCTATCAGATCCAAAACTAGAACCAACTGCCAGTTAGGGCCGATTTACACGGTACAACTTTTGCTTAAGGCCATGTTACACGAGGCAATTTTTCTTGCAACTTGCAACGCAACGATGACGACTAAAAAACCTTTCAAGTTGCAGAGGGGCTGTCACACGTTTGCAACTTTTTTCGCAACTTGCAACGCGAATTTTTTCTTGTTTCTTCTTGACTTCCTGAGTCATCGATGTCCTTAAGGAATGTATAACTCGCTTAAGTCCTTCGTTGGTTAAACCGTGTTTCTCAGCCAGGTCTTCAGCTGCGTTGTTTCGTTTGATTCCACAGCAGGGGTAATGTTTTGTAATCTTTTAGCAGTTCAATTTTTTCGTTATCACTTAACTTCTTTTTATTGTTTACGACTGCGGCCATCTTGAAATCTCCCGCGAGCGAAAGATGAGCTCTGATTGGCCCATTCTGACAAAATTGCGTTGCAAGTTGCTGAGGGGATGTTACACGCAGGCAACTTGTCTCGCAACGTTGCGAAAAGTAGAGGGTCGTTCTACTTTTCTTGCAACTCGCAACGCAACAATTGCAGTTGCAAAATGGGGTGTTACACGTGAATTTTTTCTTGCAACTTGCAACGCAACATTTGTGACGTGCACGACAGTCGTAAGCGAGTTGTAGGTTTGATGTAAACGAAACAATTCGTGCCGTAGGCCTGTCGTAAGCTTGTCGCATGCAACGAAGTCGTACCTTGTAAAATCGGCCCTTAGGGTCAGTACGCAGCTATTACAACAGCCCACGCGATTGGCTCAGAAAACAATAGAAGCATTCAAAGAAACAACAGAAACAATGAACCCTAACCCTAAAAACAATAGAGCTGCGTCCTAACCAGAACCAATGAAATTAGAGGTTTTAAACAGCGGCGTGGTATCTGGCCAGTTAAAGGGGCTGTGTCACGGCAGTGCGGTCCATCATGTTTAGTTTTGCCAATTAGTCGTACTTACTCGCTATTCAACTTATCGTCACCCTAGTAGTTACAATTAAACAACAAAATCAGAGCTTTGTGACCAAAAAAAAAAGTGTCCTAAGCATACATAAGAAAAGTTTCAAACAACAAAGATAAACTTTAGAAAACTTAGGCTGAACAGTTTTCAAAAATCCCAAATGCAATCCATTTTAATCCTCTTTAATTTTGCCCATCCTTGCCTCTTTTTGTATCTTCTGTTTTATTAAAACCTTCTTTCAATGTTTTAACCAGTTATTTTCATGTTTCAGTTGATTTGTTTGGCAGTTCCCGTCGTTGAATTTAGCTAAATTTCGTGACAGAGCCCCTTTAATCACTCTCGTTTTCCCGGTGCCAAGAGGTGGTGCCCAGTCGTCCCTGTGTTTACCTTGCAACTACAATTCGCTGATTTTAACGCACCTGGACAGATAACTCAGTTCTCTTGAGGACTTGACAAGCAGCTCCTTGAATAAGAGACTTTAAAGGAACCAGGTTTGAGCTGACTTTACAATCCTCTAACGCTTGAATATCAGAAAACGAGAGAAAACACAGCAATTTTCACTGTTAAGGACAAAAGTATACAAGTCGTAACTAAATCAGTGTTGGTGGGGCAATGTAATAAGTTGTCACTTTGAATTATAAAAGCCAACAACGTTTTGGCACAATCACATTATTTGGGAGTTCAAAGAAAGGACTTGAGGACTTGACAAGCAGCTCCTTGAATAAGAGACTTTAAAGGAACCAGGTTTGAGCTGACTTTACAATCCTCTAACGCTAGAATATCAGAAAACGACAGAAAACACAGTATTTTCACTGTTAAGGGCAAAACTATACAAGTTGTAACTGAATCAATGTTGGTGGGGCAAGGTAATAAGATGTCACTTTGAATTATAAAAGCCAACAACGTTTTGGCA
Source organism: Astreopora myriophthalma (assembly GCA_014634185.1). Classification (NCBI taxonomy): domain Eukaryota; kingdom Metazoa; phylum Cnidaria; class Anthozoa; order Scleractinia; family Acroporidae; genus Astreopora; species Astreopora myriophthalma. Next base: position 656,357 of record BLFK01000484.1, read on the forward strand.
CAATCACATTATTTGGGAGTTCAAAGAAAGACGGTGGAAATGCCAATAGAAACAAACAAACAAACAAACAAACAAACAAACAAAAAAACAGTAACTGAACATAGAACGGACTAACTGTTATGGTGTTAATGAATAAGGTTTTGATGAATAAGACGTTTTCATCAATGGACTATGTGTTAATGAATAAGAAGTTATGTAATTCCCAGAGCGGATGTAAAGGTTTATATGGCATGCGTTCCCGCATTCACATTTTCTAAGTTAGTAGTTTCTGAGTAAGATTAAAGTTTTCGGTCGGCCGTTTTACCCGCGGGTCATTTCTTGCGTACGGACACAACACTAACCACTGGCCTACACAACCTCCTTTAAACGGTAACAAAAAAAACGACGACTCACAAGCTAAAATCCTATTGAGGACAGCCGCACCACACGTGTAAAACGCACGCCAAACGTATAAGACTTCCAAGGCTAGGAGAAGACAGTCATCCTCAGATGGCGGAAATTTCTTGTAAAAAGCAGCCTAGTACAAAACCACATGACAGTGTGAAACCACGAAGAACTGTAAACAGAGGTTTGCATTAAGGAGCTTTGATTGTAAGTTTAAATGAATTTGTAAAGAACACTTACCTTTCGTACAAGGAACAATTCCAAAGGCGTTTTCTTCTTCACAAATTTAGGAACCAATTTAAATTGTGCGTGTGCTTCAGTTGTGCTACCTAAAATACCTATTGTAACTGATGTGTGAAAAAAGAAACAGGAGAAAAACAAGTATGGTAAATATTTAATCCAAGGGTTGTTACTCAACCAGTATTTCCTGACCACACAAAATCCTATAGCTAAAGTGTGTTATGACAGTAAACGAGGAAGCAATTCTTTCAATGAACTTCAGGTAGAATTCAAAACTTTCCCTACTTGATGACGAATTTTCTGAATTTTCATTGGCCACAGTGAAAGCACTCTTCGTAAATAGTTGTGGATGCGGTTCCCAGAGTTTGGGTGCACATATGACTTCCTTGATTTGGTTAGTTGTGAGCCNNNCCCCCCCCCCCCCCAGCAGTGTGGTAACAGTCCCTCAAAGTGTAGGGTTTGCCAAATAGACTGATGCGATATACATACACTGATACATAATTTCTGTTCCCAGTCGTCATAATTATCATCACTCCTTTATGCAGGGATTGTTTGCAGGTACGAGAGGCGCTAATGAATGAGACTTTAGCATTCACCATTGTCATCATCATCATGATCATCATCACTTTACATAAGAACACTGGACACTGTTTTCGCAGGGAAGTACAGATTGGATTCTATGTTAATTCACAATTTTACTCCACGCATGAATAAATTTAAAATTTAAAACACAGCTGTCACTTACCTCCACAGAGATACGCATAATAGCTTTGTGACCACTTTGATTCTTCTTTGAGCCTACAAATCAACATGAAAAGAACGCAAATCATAAGCATACATTACCCAGTGTCCTCAATCCCGCATATCTACTGAAACCCCATGTATCTAGTGAAAATGTTTTCTGGCATTTCAGTGGACCATCACCCCATAATCCAACAAGCTCCACCTTTCATTTTATGGGCATGTGTTGCAAATGGTTCCTCAAAACTGCTTAAGTCCTTGAATTATAGATCTTGGACAGAAATGAAAGCCATACACAAACTACCTCACTAGTTAGGGCATCAAACTCACTTTAATGAAGGTCTTTGAAATTAACCCAACTTAAATAAATGCAAATTGAAGAGAAAATATAAAATAAAATAAAATTCCATTCAATTCAAATGGTAGAGGAAATCAATACAAAGAGTCAATTTTACAAAGAGGTGAGACAATTTTAAAAAGAAGGAACCTAATCTGATTAGCACACAGAGAGACAGTCAAAACCTCTCTTCTGATGGCAACCATGAACGTGAAAAGGCCCAGAAAAGGAAAGCCATAATTATTTCAAAGTACAACCTGTGGCTGGATCCACTCGGAAAAATACACAACTTAAATCGATAATGCAATTTTTCAACAAATGTGTTACTAATTTCATTGGACGTTTATTTTGTAAATGATATTGGCAAGCAATAAACTCACCTCAGAAATGCTGGAAGAGCGTATTCCCACTCTAATCTTAACATGTGACACCAGCCTGACAATGGCATTTAAACACAAACTTTTTAGAAGTTAGGGCTCATCATAGATGGATGATCAAATCATTGTGGGAAAGAATTATTAAAGATCCTGGTTACTGCATACATGACTTGCTTCCAGTGCTGAGAGGAAGGATACCGCGCGATCATGTTCATAATTACATCGTTCTGCATGTTCGAACTGAATGTTTGAAGTGAACTTTTATAGATAGATGTTTATTTAGCTTCATTAATTCATCATATGATAGTTTTTTAAGTCCTTCAGTTTCTAGATCTTTTTGACCTGTTCTGGTATATTTTGTAAACCTTGCACATTTGTATGTGGAGAATATTTCTGTATCAAAAATAACAGGGCTTGAAATTGCAACCAATATGGGCACCAATGTGCCTAACATTTCCTCGTTGGCGAGAGCAAGCATATAAACAAAGTCTGTCCATTTTGTCTTTCGACATTACACTTTCTCCTTTTTACCGTGGGCGCAGAATTTTGAGTATATCACACATAGTAAAGCCAATTTAAACTGGCAACTAAACATTTACTGCTGGTGACTATTTTTCGCCACTTAGGCACCAAATGGCGACTAACCAATTTTTGTCATTTAGAGTCCTGAATAAAGACTTGACTTATTGATTATGTGGTAACTGTTTTTCATAAGGGACAACTGTATTTAAAACCACTTGAAGAGAATGCAAAACTATCCCTTTTAACTGTTTAAAACAGTTAAATAAAATCAAGTTCAACCAGATACCCAGTTTTACCTTCATCACACTCACCTATTTCATACTGACATATTAGTGCTATTTCCTTTTGATCTGCGGCAAATCGCATTGCCTGGTGAAATTCATCGAGAGCTTCACCTATTTGACCCTATAAAAAGAAAAATAATCATGCAATCATTGCAAAATGCAAACTTATTTGGCCACCATTTTCATCAGTGTGCTTTTGTCTGC
>BLFK01000484.1:661945-706872 GCA_014634185.1 Astreopora myriophthalma
TCATAACTTGCAGTACGGCCCTTGAACTTGGTTAGTAAGAGGTAGTAAAATCTGAGGTTAAATAAAGCGATGTCAGGGGCAGATCCAGGAAAAAATGTTGACTGTTTTCCGAAACAACGACTTCAGAAGGAAGGCACAAGCTTATAGAGGGGTTCGGGAATTTGTTAGGATTTTAACTCCCTAAATTCCCATTTATTTTTTATTCTGAAAAATCTGACCAAGTTCCGCAAAACAGTGGAAACCGGTGTGGATCTGCGCCTGGATGTTCATGTTCATGTTCATGTTCATCAGTAATTTCATCTGACATCAGCTGTGGATGATCAAAAGCATACCTTGCCACCGGTGCTTTCATATCTTCACTCTGGCTTGCTAAGTTCAATGCTTGTATTCCAACATCCCTGTTGCCAGAGAATCCCAGAAGATGGCAGAATTTCAGCAGCTTGGGTGGGACCAGGGAAATAGCCAAATGAAATAAGCCATAGCCACAGGACACGGCAGCTTGGAGATGCCTGAGAGCTTCTGGACTGACTGCTTCACCACTTTCTTCGTCTATAGTGAGTTCACCTAGTGTGGATGCTGTGTCATCGGGATTCAGGGGAGAAACCACACCCACTCCAACTGACTATCAGGTACAGTTGAACAAAATGCATGTACGAACTATTTTAGTTCCAAAACTGGAAATATATCATTCTAATAAACTTTAAAGGTCAAGTGATTTAGCAATGGGATGAGCAATGGGATGGCATAGCAATGCAGCACTGATAGCAGACACTATGCAAATCAGATCTAACTAATGAAATCACCTTTCTGCACCTAATTAGAATGCACCTAATTGGAATGCACCTAATTAGCACCTAATTAGATGCACGCTCAATTTTGATATTCATCATGAGGTGTTACGTTAAGTCTAAGCACCTAGTGCCTATTTCTAACAATAAGGTTAGCGTTAATGTTAGGGTTATTTTTAGGTTAGGGTAAATGGAACTGTTTACGTCCACTTGAAAAGCACAGTTTGGGGGACACTTTGCGATGTTTATTGCCTGTATTTCTGGACACAAGAGACGTTCAACCTGAGGAGAAGAGCAAGGAGACACTTTGTGACGCTTATCAAAATCTGCGTGCATCTAATTAGGTGCAATTCTGGATATATCTGGCTTTTTGAGGAAAGAGACTAGATGGCAGGAGTACAGACAAAAACCCCTCCCTTCACAGCAGAGTCAAGCACCAACAAACTCGATCCAAATTAACTGACATCGGGTTTGCAATTCACACACAAAAAATAAAGGCACTAGGATGAAAAGAGGCCAAATAATTTTATCTCCCCTTATGACTTGTACCAGTTAAATTTGTAAGCTTTAATAACACCTTACTTGAGAATGAGAAACACACATGTACCTGCAGGGAAATCATTACCTCATCTAAGGCTTCTTCAACACCATCCAGATCAGATGGCAGATCAGCTCCATTTCCACCACCCCTCAGTTCAGGAGCCCACATTAAGAACGGCCCCCCAATGGCACTGATCTCACAGTAACACTTATCATACAGTTTCCATGCTCGCCTCATCAGGTAACCACCCTTGATGTAATCAGTTATTCCTGCAATGAGGAAAATGGTTACTAGACAGTGCTGCAGATATCTTGATATTTTCCCCACCACACTTGAATTTCATCCCTGCTTACTTTTACTCAGAATTCAATGTTCTCCCATGCTACTTCCAAATCAGACTCTCAACTCCCCAGCAGCCAAAAATTTGGGATCTCAAAATCTATGATGGCAACGACAACAACAACAAGAGTACCTACCACTAAATGAGCTTTAAACAAGGTTACAGCCAGAGGCATTGAAGAATCTATTACTAGGATTTTGTGAACAAGGTTCAATAATCAAATCATGCTGTTAGTATTTCTACAACTGACAAACATTGCAGAGGAAACAAAACAAAGTGTCTTTCACAAGGAAAAACGTCTACTTGCTTGTCAAGAAAAAAACAAAACAAAACAAAACAAACAACATATGGTGGCTTGGTGAAATATTACATTGCTTAAACATTTGAGCACAGCTCAGCTATTCCGTTGAAATTAGAACAAACCCTAGTTCTACAGGCCCACAGTGGATGCTTCATGATCACTGCATAATCAGAGTGCATGCAGATTAGTTATACCTTGTTTGAGGAAGGTAAGAAGAGCCATGTAAAGTTCACAGTCAGCATATAAAATCTGCCTCATTAGTTGCTCATCTCGCCCCACTTGGGGGCTCTTCTTTGCTGTGTTCTCCACATAACACACTTTCTGTGCCCTCTTTAGGCTTTCAAGTGCTGTGTCCAGTTGATCATCTTCGAATGTCAGGATGGCTTGCTGGATAGAGACAAAAGTAAAAGAGCAGAGTAACTTGAACCCACTTCTTATCAACGACACACAGTACCCTGAAATCTTTTCGCACATAATGTAAATGGGGAAGTTCTTTATGATGGGGTTAAATTTTAAATGTATGATCACTAGGCAGCCCTCATGTTAAGGTCATGAAATACAAATGTCACAGATCAAAGGTCCATGAAATGGGCTTCAAGATGTTGGCTAAAGAAGCCAGCAAATCTGTGATCATTACTGCAATCGAGATACAGTCAATACAATGTCATTTCTGATCTCATGCCCTAAAAGTACAACAAATTGTGACATCAGATGCCCAACAACAGTAATATTACTCACAACAAAGTCCACCATTCCTGAACCAGCACTCATAAGTGGACTACCATCACTGACAAAACAAAGAAATATTTTATTTACTAGTGCATGTACTTATGCATTTTTAAATTTTGCAACTAAAACTAACATTACTTACATTGCATGTAAAAATTAATCTCAGGTAAAAATTGTTTCAACCCAGTTTGATTTCCTTTGTGTGTTATTTATGATAATGAACACCAGACAAAGGCAATTTCAAATTAAACTAGGTTAAAATCATTTTTACCTCAAACAACAACTTCGCAGATGGAATTAATTAACCACTATAAATACATAGCTGGCATTTTGTACATTAGTGCCACCAGTATTTAAGTCGATATGCAAACATTCAGGCTCCGCAGAACAAGTCTGCCAAAAATTTGACATCAGATAGCTACTATGTGATTTCTCTGAATAACAAAGGTGTGAGAATTAAAATTCTATTGAGGTGGGTGTAGAATGTCCAAACCAAAGAAAAGCTTCCACTGGAACCTCATGGATATTCTATCGCTCAGTATAATTATACAGAAATTGCTGCAGCAAAGTTTAAGCAAACAGAGAACTTTATAAATTGGTGGGAACCAGATCTTTAAATCATTATTCATAAACAGATAACAACAATGATAACAATTAAAATGATGTAGTGTCTATTGACATAGCACTGGAGTCTAATTGGAGACACTACAAATGAGTGCCCCATAATTACTGGGATCCTGTTATCTAAGAGAGTTGCCAAGAATACATCTGGATTTCTGAGTGATACCAAATTGTTTATCATGACAGACTACACATTCACCAGTTCTATCCTTCTATAGGAAAATACTCATTATAACATAACTAAAGCAAAGCACACACTCTGATTGGTTAATTAAGCATCTACTATTTGCCCATGGGTGTACGCTGCTGACGTGTGTGCTAATTTTCGCACGCTTGTTTTCTCTTGTCATGTAAGACTACACAAACATTTTTTTGTGATGTAGCTCAATGAAAGGGCTTCTGTAGTTCCAATGTCTCAATGTTATGTTATAAAACAAATGGTAAACGCCATAGCATGCACTATTGATTTATGGATGCACTTGGGAGGTTTGTTAAGCACTCAAGAAGCTAAAGTCGCACGAGGCTATCGCCTCGTGCGACTCTTACGCTTCTTTCATGCTTAGCAACCTCCTGCCTGCATCCATAACTCAATAGTGCACGCTATGGCATTTACCATTTGTTAAATAGGAATATTTTAGAACATTTTAGAATATTTTGGAACATTCTATAGGTTCTATAGGAAAATAGAAATGAACTGACCTCTTGGACCCTGAAGTTCCTTTGATTTTAAAGTGGCTTAATTTTCTCTGACACACTTACAACAGATTAGGAGCTCAGTAATTCTGTTTGTTAAACAGCCAGTAAAGGGCAAGTGCATGCAATAAACCTGCTGCTAAATGATTAGATGAAACACCGACTACAAAATTAATGATTTCTTCCCTTAATCCACCAACAATGATGTTGCCAGGTAAACATAGTATGTACATAAAAATGTATTTTAATTATTTGTTCAAGCTGTCACAAGTTTTGCAAGCATAATAATCTTATCTCTTTGGTTTTTGGAGTTGAATCATTTTCACCGCATACATTTGCGACCTTTTCTTTCTGCGTCTAAAAGCGTAGGCTTAAATATATCTCATCAATTTTTCATGGTGAAGTGGGCAATTTGCAAACTCCTCGATTCGGCGCTTTGCCATATGAGGTCTCGAAAGAGATAACAAAATTTCCCGCGTTTTAATGTTTTGTCTCTCAGTACCAAGCTTCTACATAGGTACGATTACTTCTCTTTTTGGAAAAATGTAGCTTTTCGGTCGAGTCACAGCGTGAGCATGTGTCATTCACTTCACAGTAAAATGTAAACATGTACGTACATTCAATCGTATTTTTGAGAATGTACATTAAATTAATCTCATCGTCCACCATAAATTTACGATCAAATTTTTACATTTACTGACCTATAAAAAAAGAAATCGGTTTCCACAGGAAATAGACATGAAAAAGAATATTGTCAACGAATGGATATATAAGCTTACTTGCATATTTTGTCGGCCGGCCGGTGACAGGAAAGACCATTTATCGCAAATTATAAGCTTACGCTAAAAACGTGGATCACTCAAAACAAAGAAAAGCATTATAATTTGAGTAGTTAGCAATGAAACAAACCTGTGACTCCGGAAAAGCCTTTGTGATTCTTCGAATCCATTGTTTAAAAGCAAATTTATCCCATCCCTCGCAAGACCATGATATTCCCAAAACCCAGCGGACAACTTGGAACTTCCATCTTTGAGTTCTTGGTATTCATTCCTGTTTGGATTCATAAGGATACCAATGCTCCAGTAGATCTCGATAACTGCATGCAGGCTTGATCGAGAATTATGTTAGAATATCCGCAGAACTTGCGCCATTTTTTGTTACTGTATTGAAAGTTTGCTGCATATCAACCGGAGGAGCTAAGAAGTGCAAGGCGTTCTATGATTGGTCAGACGATACGCTTGGATGCTTCCGAAAACCTCCCGATATTTTCCGGTTATATCCGAGGAACAACGATGAAGAGAAAACTATTATGGGATTTGCAAATTGTCAGGCAATCCAATATGGCGTCCGTGGGGCCGAAAGTTGCACGGCAGTTATCCTTTTTTCAGAAGATCAAATGTGCCTTTGAGAACTGGTATGTCTATGCTTGTGGCTACAGACAACTTGGTAAGTTATTTTTCATTTCGGAGATAAAAACTATTTCAGGCAAAGTAGCGCGGTAGATCTTCAAACTGATCTGAGACTTTTGATTGTTTATATTAATTACTAATTTAATGATACGTTGTGAATTGCATGTAATTATAGGCTTGAGCTTTCAGCTTAGAATTTAAACCGTTTACTTGTGAAGCAATCTATATTTATCCAAGCCCGGATGTAGAAGTTTTGATCACATTGCAAACAGGGGCTAAATTACAGAGTGCAGTGCCAACTATTTCCATATCATTGAATAACAATAGTGCCCATTGTTATGTGCCTCGTTCTTCAATAGCTTCAGCCTAATTTGCATGCGGTGGCCCTGTATTCTGCAGTTGCTCCTCGATGAAATTGATGATCAATGACAATCAATGGCAATGGATGTCAATTAATCACTTGATATTGATAATTGATGGACAATCGATTGTGCAAGTTTTTGTGATTATCAATTGTCATTGATTATCCATGTCATTGATAATCGATGAGAATTGATCAATTAAACAACATGAATTGTAAGCTTAATAGCTAATGCACAGCTGTATGATGCAGTGTTATGGCAATCAGGAAGGGAGGTGAGCTGTCTTTACTTGTCCTGTCTTACACTGTATTTGTGCCATGGTGCCTAAAGTGTTCACCGCTTGGAGGGTTGAAATTGCATTTGAATATACCACATAGAAAATGCACTATATAAATCCTATATCATTCATTCATCATTCATTCACTGAAAATTAATTTGTGCAACAATAGCTATAAATTGTATGGTGGAATGAAAACTGAAATCCTCTTTTAGGTCTTCGTGCTGAAGATTTGATCATGGATGACCATCCAGATGTTGCAGAGGCCATCAAACGTCTTCCTCCCAAGGAGCAAGACCTGAGACTGTTCCGGCTGAAGAGGGCATCCGACTTGACAATGAAACAAATCATTCTTCCTGAGGATCAGTGGACAAAGCCTGAAGAGGTATAAAAAATTAAATATGACGATGACCATGACGATGGCGATGACTCAAAGGCGTCTAATTCTATGCCAAGTTACGCCAACTCCAGTTTGCCAGGCAGGTGGTTTTCATACGCCAGTTCACGCCAAATGCTGCAATCGTACGCCAGCATGCCAAAAATTTGAAACCTTACGCCAAAGATCTTTAGCGTAACCTGCAGGGATTCCACCCTGGCCTCCCATAAGTGCATACCCTTGTGACTAAGCACGGAGGTGTGCTTGTGATACGTGTCCCCCCACAAAAAGTTATAAACACTATGCCTCAACGAAAAACTTCGGAAAAGCAGAAGAATTTAAAGCTGAACAGTTGATAAACCAGGAAACATTAATTATTTAACATATTTTGACTAAGTTAAGTCTTGATGGGTTGTAATCTGTTCTGTTAATTGAAGTGATAACATGTCTTTCATCTTTTACCAGGATATAAGTTATCTGTTTCCCTACGTTAAACTCTGCAAGCAAGAGAGATTGGAGCGTGAGAAGTGGGACCACCAATGAATGACATCTTTCTTTCTTCAGTCTTTATTTCAATGAAAATATGCTCCATTTGGGAAATTTTATGATCGTGGAACACAACTCCAATTAGCTTAAGGAACTGCATGTAAAGTGTGGATATTGCATCCAAAAACTGCCATCCCTGGCCAAATAGTATTTTTCGTTGCCATGTCAGTTTTGCACAGGAGTCCAAGTTCTATGTTCCGATGTTAGACTGTTGAAATAAAGGAAAAGTAGTTTGTACTTGGATAATGTATTGTTTGGTGTATTACTTTTTGTGGTGTAGTGTATTGTTGATAATGACATTTTATTATACAGTGGAACCCCGCCATACGACCAGCCCGTTAAAACGACCACCCCTCTATTACGACCACTTTTATGTGGCCCGAGCAAAAGCCCACACATTCTCCTATCTGAAAACCCCGTTAATCCGACCACCCCGTTAACACGACCAACGACCACCTTTTGGAGTGCTCAGTCCTTATTTTCTTTACAAAATTACCCCCGTTAATACGACCGTTTGAGCTTGCTAATGTGTAACGTGCTGTAAGCAACAATAAAGAACGGCTCTTCCAGACATTTAACAAGAGGCCGTATCCTGTTAAGGAACTGAAAGACGTTATTGCTTTGACATTACATGTACTCAGTTTTGTTCAGTTGCAATGAATTGCTGTTGTAATGATGAAGAATAACTGTAAAAAGGTTGATTTATAGCGAAATTAAAGGTATTCATGTGCTGTACATGTTTAAAGCGTGTTGCTTCATAATGTGACCCTACATCGTTAATACGACCACCCCGTTAATACAACCAATTTTCCATGGCCTGAAGGTGGTCGTATTAACGGGGTTCCACTGTATAAAATTGAGTGGTATACCGAGTGGTAGCAAATCGATAAACGCTATCCACCCATGTGTGATATCATTTTTATCCACACATTGTGTGATATCATTTTTATTTCAAAAACCTTAGTTTTTGAAACAAAGAATACATGTAAAGCATCTTTTGTTGTATTGTGAGGATTTTATATAATAAAAAGAAAACTACATGGTTGCTTGGAGATACGAAATTTCTCTTCTCATGTTGAAAAATAGTTCACTCGTTCGCTGCGCTCACTCGTGAAATATTTTTCAACATGAGAAGAGAAATTTTGTATCTCCGTGCAGCCATGTAATGTCCTCTATGTATTAATTTTTATTAACATACAAATAGAAACTTTTATTCCTGGACCTAACCATGCTAAAAAAAGAAAGCAAACAATATAGTGTGTCTGCTAATCACCCTTGCAGCCTGAAGGCTGAATTGCGAAGGGTGCAGCTCAGCAGGATCAGTCGAATGCACGTGAAAGGCGCCTCAATGGCTGCTGGCAAACAGTCATGTATGATCCCAGAGCACAGCACCCAAGCCAGATGTTATTTGACTTGAGAGTTGATTTTGGAGAGGGAGGAAAACTAGAGTACCCGGAGAAAAACCCTCAAGTCAGGTTGAGATTGACTGAAACAGCCCACGTAAAAATTGCAGAGGTGGGAGGCGCTAATGTAGAACATAACACCAACCTGACTTCCCAATGATGAAACAAAATAAAACAAACAAAATAAACCGTGGTAGCTGTAGCGAATGATGCCTTTGTGAAAATTAGCTCATTGTTGTGACAATGTTTAAAGGTCTGCACACATTTGGGGACGTTCCAGGGAGGTGGCCCTTTGTATTGTGTGCACAAATGGTGCATGTTGCAGGGGCAGTACAGAAGGTGGTGCACACAATGTGGATTTGATGGATAAAAATTAATCTGGGAAACAGGTTACACCATCTTTGTTGAATTCTTTTAAAGGGCCCTTATGTAATGTTTAAAAAAAGAGCAGCAGTGTTTCATCAGGTTTAATACACAAGGCGTGTCTGAGTGTTTTTGGGCCTGATAAAACACATGCTGCGAGTTTTTTGAACAGCGTCAAAAACATTCCACAAAAAGCGTGTCCCTCTGGAGTCTGAACAATGGTTCAAACTGTGAGAGGAAAATATAAGCATACAAGAAAAACAAGCTATGCCTTATTAGTATTCTTTATATAAAGAATACTAACCAGGAGTGTTCTATTGGGTATAAAGCTCTTACACATAACGTTTTATCAGTGAGTTAATAGGCTGTTAGGCCATGAATTATTAATTGGCACATTTTTTATTCCTTTTGGAAATGGCACGGTTTTGGTTTATTTCTGTTTTGAAGCAGGAACTGTTTGCAGAGCAGTGAACATCTTGCATCACAGAAGCTCGAGCTCATGTTCTCCCCGGGCAATCATGCACAAATTCAAATAAGCTGAATTTCATGCAGCATGTGGTGGTTTTTGTCCCCACAAAGAACTCTCGCAAAAAAAATGGGCAGGTCACACGTCTTTTAAGTTTGTTTCATTGGCCCTGAAAAGTCCCTCAAGTAATATGTCAAACACAAAGAAGAGTGTTTCATCAGATATCCAAACAGCGAGAAGGGAGTTGAAAAACGAGGCCGAAGGCAGAGTTTTTTAAAACCAAATTCAAGGTGTTTGGGTAGAGGATGAAACACTTTTTTGAGTGTTTGATATTGGTTTTCAAAGCAATCAGTATTTTAAGAGAAATTTCAGTTGAAAGTTGCCGAAATTTTATGCTAATTAAGATCACATATTCAAACTTCTTTCACGGTAATGACTTCTCTTGTTTTGGGCTTATGAATTATTAATGAGTTTGAAATTGCCTCCTTTATTTGGTAAATATAATGCTCTTTTTATTTCAAAGCTTGAGATTATATACAAGGATATACAAAAAATATAATTCTAAAATTTGAAATATTCCCTCTAATGGTTGTTTTGTTTAACCTCAAGTAAGCGAGTCTGCTAAAATGAGAGAAGTATAGCTGCAAGAAAAAGGGAATCTGTAGAGGAATGAATGCCTGGACTGGCCTCAATCCTCTCATCCCTTGATGACAGGCCTGACGGATAGCACCCCTTCTTTAGTGTTTAAAGACATAACAAAGTTAAACAATGTTACTGGTTCTATGTGCACACACTGGCATACAATGTATGTTTGATACTGCCACTTTAGATTTCACTTTCTTCTTTGTCCAAGTTCCTTTAACCCTCTAATTTGCTGGCACTGTTGTCCCATTTTAATAATCTTTACTGAGCCCCTGAGAACTAGTAGATGAGAGCATCAAGAGAAACATATATATTTGCTAAAACTCAATAATTATTTCATCTATATGCCTTATTCCGAAATGGCCACCATTCTGATACTCTTTTGTTTTTATTCAAAGATGCTGCCTCATCCTTAAGCCCAAAATTCGAATTAAGAATAGTTTACCTTGAACGAGGCCAAAGGGGCTAAATCGTACGCGCTCACCAACCATGAAGTAATCTATATTTCTTTAATGTTTAAAGACATAACAAAGTTAAAAGATGTTACTGGTTCTATGTGCACACACCGCCATACAATGTATGTTTGATACTGCCACTTTAGATTTCACTTTCCTCTTTGTCCAAGTTCCTTTAACCCTCTAATTTGCTGGCACTGTTGTCCCATTTTAATAATCTTTACTGAGCCCCTGAGAACTAGTAGATGAGAGCATCAAGAGAAACATATATATTTGCTAAAACTCAATAATTATTTCATCTATACGCCTTATTCTGAAATGGCCACCATTTTGATACTCTTTTGTTTTTATTCAAAGATGCTGCCTCATCCTTAAGCCCAAAATTCAAATTAAGAATAGTTTACCTTGAACGAGGCCAAAAGGGCTAATTTGAATAAAAACAATAGAATATTACAATGGCAGCCATTTTGGAATAAAGCGTATTATCCTTGCAAAAATTTGTCCACTAGCAACATCCACTTTTCTGTGGTTCAACAGAAGTACTGGTAGTAGTTTGATAATCTATTGTTGGTACAGAGGTACTGTTTGTCAACACTATTGACTCTGGGTCCTTTTGTGTACTAGACAGAAAATTATTTGCTCTTTCATTCTCCAAAATCTGAAAGGAAAAAAAATTGCACAATAATTAGAAACCCACTGTGCTTGTAAGCTAGTTTCCCTCACTATAGATTAAACATCGAATAAATACTAAGCAGCAGGGATGGTCGATAGGCGACAGGTTGTCAAGATCTGTAATGTATGATTTTATGGAGTCCGTTATTGCTGATAAGGAATGTCTTTTCTTAAGTATTTTCTCTAAAAGATAAAATAGATGAAGAGCTGGTCCTAAGTACATAACTGTAAGATAAATAAACGAACAAACACATAATAAGAAATACATTGGAATTAGCAGTGGCATCTCCACAGAGTGGCTATTTGTCCACTGAACCAAGATAAAACTGGAATATGGAAATATTAGTAACCAGAGTACTCAGAGTAAAAACTCTTGCAGCACGGTAGAACACTATCAACAAACTCCCCCACATATGATTCAGTGTCTGAGAATCCAATTGAGGTTTCATTAGGAGGAGGTGAGCACTCAGTCCTACAACCATGCTCCCCAATTCAATTCAAGCAATTGAATTCAATTGAATTCAATTCAATTGAATTCAATCAATTGAATTCAAGCCAATTCAAGCAGAGTGCTACTTTATCTGTTTTGACTTGGTCTTCTGTTTGGAAAACAATGAACAGGGTTCTGCTAGATGCAAATTGTTACCAGGGAGGGAGAGTTGACCGAGAAACGTGCTGGAGCTCCATTTCACATAAGTGGCAATATGTGGTATATGCCTTGATGTGTCCAGCCAAACAATTGTTTAGGATGAGAAAATTAAAAAAATATAATAATGGGTGGTGGACACTTAAACAAGGTTGTCAGAAGACTACAACATGCAAGTCAACCCACCTTTGACACAAGGTATTTTGCTGCCTCAGAAATGTTTATATCTTCTTTGGCTGATGTTTCAAACCACCCAAGAAATCCTTTATCTGCACAATACTCATCCATCTGGCTTGCGTTCTTGACTAAACCCTCCTTGGCTTGATCACACTGGGTAATTAGAATGAAGGGTTGTCAAATTATGAACTTCCCTTAATGCAATAAAACCAGAACAAAGGTTACCAAATGTTAAAGAAATAATTGTTTAGTATTGAATTAGTTCAAACATATGAGCTTAATTGGTCACTGAAATGAGATTCAAGAGCGGATGTACAGTACTGTGCAAAAGTAATGAGAGCGAATTTCATCAAAAAAATTTTTCGGCGAAAATTTGAAGAAATTGTGCGATATTTCGAAGGAGGTAGTACCAGCCCATGGCCCATTCCAACCAGTGGATCAGAAAGAAAACTATACATCAATGAAGTTTCCTTAACATGGAACATGTATGAAGTATCAATTAAAGTCAAAGAGAATTATTACTATTATTATTATTATTATTATTATTGGAGGTGCTGATCTGAAAGATGAACATTTCAGTGTTTTTTTTTTACTTTTGAAGTTCCTTACTGTAGAGAAAGACCACTCACTTACCTTGTTTGCTAACAGCACAACAGGAACAGGACAGCCATTAGGAAGCATGACTTTGTTATCCAAATCATTCTTCCATTTTTGAACTGCCTCAAATGTGGATGCTCTGGTGACATCAAAAACAATAAACGCTCCAACAGCCTCCTTATAATAGACCTGTAAAACAACATTTTTTTGTTGTATTTAAGTATTACCCACAGCACCAATTTAATGCATAATGGTTACACATCTGTTTAACACCACACAAATAATGCAGGGTTCGTACACTACTGGACCATCAACATTCCAGGACTTTCCAGGGCCATATTTACAAAAATACAGGACCAGGAATAGCTTGGAAGACGTTTGGGATTAACGACAGGTTTTTTGGGTTTTTACAGACAGGTTTTTAACGATAGTTTTTTTTGGTTGCCCGCAAAAAGTGTGAGTGAAGAAAATTAAAAGAAAATCATTCACTGTCCTTGGAAAAGTCTAATTTTCCATGACTTTCAAGGACCAACACATGATTTCCTGGTTTTGCAGGCCTGGATTTTGAAATTGTAAATTTCCATGACTTTCCAGGTTTTCAAGGACCTGTACAAACCCTGATAATGTCAATATACAATAAAGTCATACGTTGTAGATCTTTTTACGAGAAAAAATATAGCTCTTGCCTTTCTGATGATAGCAACAAAACATTGTCTATATGATATTTAAGCACAAGCCAAAGACTTGACTTAGACTGTAGCAGCTTAAGTAATTATCTTGTGTCATGTTATGTCTAACAGAGAAGAAATGGTCTTACCCGTGTCATATTGCCAAATCTCTCTTGCCCTGTGGGCAAGAAATAAATTTTATCAAATTTGAGCAAGATGGGTACATCAGTCGGTTAGAATGAGTGGTGGGGCTGATGAACATGACGATTTACGATGATGGTGATGATGATGAAGGCAATGACGATGTTGATGATGATGATGATGAGTCAAGATTGTCCCTTATTGTGCTGAAACATTTCCGGAACTCAAGAATAAAAAACTAAAATACTCTATGTACATGTGGTACAGTTTTCACAGAACTACAAAGAGGCTCTTCATTTTATTTAAGAAAAACAACTGGCAGCAGCAAGGGAAGAACACCCTTTGGCTGCAGATACCCCCCTCCCCAGAGAAGTGTAGCTCCAAGTCCTGCTGTCCGTTCGGCAAGTGCCCTAGGGTCACATTTGATTTCTCCCTCTCCTGGATGGGTCTCTCCCTCCAGGTTCCCTTTTTAGTTCACTGTGACCACAGAGCATGCATGCATTTACCCCCAACTAAATCCAAATTAACTCCCCTATGCAGCCTAACCTAGAAGGGACTCCCTTCATTAAGCTGGTGACAGTACATGGTTCAACAGATGCTGATCAACAAATGTTGCAGCTTCTTGCAAACCAAATGTTGAACAGCGTGTCATGCAAAGTTGAAACAGGCAATTCCTGCGAGGATCATAGCTTCACTTGATGTTGAACATTGTTGAACGCAGTTGAATGAAAATAGAGACCAGCTCTATTCTGTTCAACAGGTTGCTGCAACGTCGTTCAACATTTGTTAAGCAACAAATGTTGCACAATGTTGAACAACATGTCACCAGCTTTACTTCTTTGAATGAATGCCTGCATTATATTTAAAAGAAATGTTTGTTGGGAAAACTCAGGAGGATGGGCCAAATAAGGAATAAATCTGTTCACCTCTCATGAAAAAAATTGAGCTGGTTCAGATTTGCCATCAGCAAGAGTATTGGGCCTAGTAAGAGCAAGAGCCTTAATAACAAAACTGAAACCGAGACAGAAACTCTTGGCAGTTCTTATCCTCATTTAGCCCCTCCTTACTCATCAAACACCCTACCAGCAATATCCCACAGCTGCAGACGAATTAATGTGTCATTGTCCCAGTTTAGAACCTTGAGTGCAAAGTCCACTCCAATGTACATATAATTAAGGAAAAGTGTAAACATAAGTGTGAACAATACACAATTTCGAAACGTGGTTATGACTTGAAGGAAGAAACTACCTCATATACACATCTACAAAATGTATCCCTGTTAATTTGGGAAATAAAATAATTTCGTAACATATAGAAGTAGAAAATATCAAAGAAAAGATCCAAACCAGTAATTATACCAGCTTGAGTAAAGGAAAAAAAAAAAGGTCTCAGCCAGTTGTGAGACCACCCAGGCCAAGGCTTATTGTACTTTGCAAAACGAAATGGAAAATCTGTACTTTGTGAAATGAAAAATCTGTACTTTGCGAAATGGGAAATCTGTAGTTTATATTTTGTGGAAACTGAGTTCATTGTGAAAGGTGTCGTCTTGACTTATTTGTGACACAGGAGATGCAGTTCACCCGAAAATGTCACGCAATTGATGAATCAAGCCAAACAGGTCAGCATTTGTGCTGGATTTTGCATTTAAAAGATTTTCCTGACTATATTGCAAACATGAAATAAAATGAAATTACTGAGCGTAAAGGCCAAGTAAGCTGTACAAGTTGTTGCGTGATCTGACGTCGACATCTTTCCCACACGGTAGTTCAGACAAGTACAAAATCCGGCACAATTGCTGCACTGCTAGGTTTGATTCATCCATTGTGTGAAATTTCTGGATGAAACACGTCTGCTGTATCGCAAAGGGTCAGGTGACACCTTAGCTTGACAAGGTTTCACTATGAACTCAATTTCAATAGTTCCATTAAGTACAGATTTCTGATTTCGCAAAGTACAGATTTTCCATTTTGTTTCGCAAAGTACAATAAGATTAATTGCCCATCACATGTATTTTCAAATACAAGTTACATTCGCCAAATGACATCGAGCAATTTTCTCAGCGATCAGCCTATGAAAGGATATTGTGGCCCTATAGTGCACAGAAAAGAACTGGTGAACATATCGCTTGATAATACTGGTCTTTCCTACTCCGAGATCACCAATAACGAGCACTTTGAACAAGAACTCCTTCTTCTCTGTCGATGATTCCTAAATTAAACACAAAACATAAACATTGTCCACACGATTTACTCATAAGGACCTGCAATAGTGCCTGAATTAACGAGACAAAGTCGCCAACAAGAGATTTCTCACCACAGCCATGACTGAAAGGTGATGCAGTGCACAAAGGCCACAAAACTTCCTTTCCTCAGTCAGGGATCGTCGACCATCTTGTCATGTGATGGCAACAAATTTGCTAAATAGTACCTTGACTCTCATTGGCTAATACATCGAAGAAAGAATGACAAGACTGTTGAAATTTTAAATTTTAATTTTGTCCCTTCAATTGACTTAATTCGTACAGGTAATCACATGATTTCGAGTGCAATTTGGAATAAATAAGCAAGAGTAAATTTTTTCGAAGACTAACAAAATTTACAAGTGGTTATTTATTCCAAATTGCACGAGAAAAATCACGTGATTACTTACTAATCATATTAGTAAAAAATTGCGAGACAGCTTATTATAAATATGCCGAAGCAACGCTGGTAAATCACGTGCAAAAATAATTTATCAAACCCTGCAAATATATCATCACGCATTAAGTCAAAGCAACAGGTTTTTGAATGTCTTTAAAGTTTTTTAAGCCGCAAGAAGTTCTTTCTCTTTTTTGCACTGTATTTCCTTTTTTCTGCACTGAATTACCTTTTTTCTGTATGGTGTTTTCTGAAAACTGCATTTCTCTTAGCCAATCAGAATCGAGAAATTTCTTCATGTATATTATTAAGAATTAAATAGGTAAGTCGGGTAGAATACAGAAAATATTCTCACTTGGGGAATACACGCGCAAAAGCCAAAATAAGCCACTGTACACTCCCTAAAGTCCTGGCGTGACCCAGGGGAATGTATAGCATTCTCACGAGCCTTCCTGCCCTATTTAAGAGTAGTTACTTGTTTTAATATTCAGTCAGTTCCAGCAAAGTTTAAGGTCTCTAGACTTCGCTCCACCCTCCTCCCCGCAGCGATGGAATATATTCTCGCATGGCCTACCGACTCGCAAAGCCTCGGGCCGTCGCGTCTGAGCTCATTTGGCTTTGTGTGTAGGTGGACCTGGTGAGAATATATTACTGCCCAAGTGGTATGACGTCACTGTCTGTTCGCCATTCACGTCCCCAGGTCTCCCCAGAGCTGCCTGGCCCTCTTGACCGCTGTAGGCTGAGCACAACGATCAATTCCGGCGTCTTTCATGTATGAAGTCTCGCAATGTCCACAATATTGGTGAGAGAAAAATGGCGGCTGGGAGGGGAGGGAGTCTTGGTTCGAGGTTGTATACGCTGCCCGTCAGTTCTACCCACAGGATAGGATAACCAATGCGAATGCGGCCGCGTTTACTTGGCGGGAAATTTGCCGGGCAACATGCGTTGTGCAAATTGACCTTTTTACCAATACAGCGGCCATCTTGGATTCTATTGTTCCGTGAAAGATATTATGGGATGCCCAGGGGGCAGATTCATAGATGTTGTGAGTATAAATTTGGTTTTCCTTTGAAAAATTACCAGTCACTTTGACTTTTACATCGTTTGTTTCACACTGTAATTATTCTGAGGCAAACGAAATACGACCAAAACCTAATTTATTCCCACACTGTGTGTGAATTTGCCCCCTGGGCATCCCATAATATAATTTTCAGAACAGCAGAATTCAAGATGGCCACCGTATATAGTCAATTTGAATATGTCGATAAACGTGGGAAGAAGAGAAAGAGAGAAGGAAGGAGGAAGAGAACCAGAAAGCAGACGACAATTAGGCGAAGTTCGACGTGAAAGAGGGCGACTTTGAACATGAACAAAACGGCCAAATATCAGTGAGGCGAGCTTACTTCCACAGTAGGTAGGTAAGACTTTAGCTAACAACAAGCTCAGTTTAGCAACAAGGACGCCAGCGGAAACGAGAACGTCGCTTCAAAATAGCGTTGTTGTAATCACTTCGTGATTATCTCAATTCTTTTAATGTGTAAAATGTGTCTTTAAACGTTATGATTCTGTACAAATTCAGAATGTGGGAACATGTTTTGCACACTACAAAGTGTTGTCTTTTTTTAAAAGTAAAATGTGTGTCTATTGTAAGTTTGAACGCCTCAGTCTGATTTTAGTCATTCGACGCTGTTGTTTTGCACAGTATGGGGAAGAAATGTACCAACGCACGTGCAGAAAGTGCAGAGCCATTGTTTTTGCTCATTAAACATGTTGTTTTGTGGCGTTCTCGTTGCCTTTGACGTCCTAGTTGCTAAAGCTCCGCAGTAATAACTTCTATTTGGGCATTGAAATACTGTGATTACAAACAATTTTCAAAGCTGCTTAATTCTAATAATAGTTTTGGGCTTCCAAGAATTCGTCTTGAAAATTATTTTTTCGCTGATAAAATTTAAAAGGCACCAAACGTAGTTCAGAACATTCATCTCTCTCTCTCTCTCCCTTTTTTTTTTGCGATTTGGAGCCTGCTGAGCTGCTAAGGAAGCACTTTTTTTCGCGAGAATTTCACGCGCAAGCGAGCGCCAGGCGAAAAGAGACGGGAGACGCGAGAGCATGGGGCGGAGAAAGAAAAGAGATCCCGCCCCTCGCGGGTTCGCATGGCGGAGACACCGTTTAACAAAACAACTAACAGTTATGCTACATGTCTCAGTTGTCTTGATCGTCGTCTTAGACCTCCTTACATTTATTTAGTTCAGTTGAGGCTTAGTCTGCATAATTACTTTACTGAGGTAGCTGCTTTCATATAATTTATGATTGTTTTATAGTTCATTACGTTGTATGTAATAACACCACACACTAGTTCACTCTCCTCGAGGTTCTTTCGTTCAAATATACCATGAAACGTGTAAGATCACGAGAAATGAAGAACATTTGCAAATATCAGTCATCAGCTGCTTCTTTAACCTGGCTCCCGCTTTCAGCGGAACATTCGGGTATTTTGACAAAAGTTCAGTTGTGTGCCGTTATACAAGCAGGCGGCAACTTCAAAGGAACGTGGTGCTACCTCGACGGAGGAGTAAGATTAACTGGGTGCATGGGATAGGTACGTTATGTATGGGGACATATATTGTACCGTATACATAATACGTACCTATCTACCGTGCAAGGGAGACTGCACGCTGACAAATTTCCATATTTGCTACGTAGAGATAATTTCGCTCAGATCTCAAATATTGGATAGTGACGATTAGGCGCAAATAACGACAGAATTACAGGGGCGGAGGAATTATCTAATCCAGTTTATTAAGATTTTTTAATGGAAAAGACAAAATTCGCTTTCATGGTTTCTCGTATAGTTTGATGTTTTTATAACCTAATCGGCCGTTTAATCCCATTTGATAATTTGCCGAATATTCTGAAGCGCGCCAACAATTTTATAATTGGGACGAAATCTTACCCTCCAAAATTATGACTTGCCACTGGCGAGGTTTCCTAAAGATCGTACTTGGACTTTTCGCTAACACTTTTTATGACTTACCTACCCTTCCAAGTTCTGTATGCACTCGCTGGCCGCTGCGTTTACCTACTGAGTGTTAATAGGGCGATGAAAACCTTAGGTTTTCGTTGCCAAGCAGTTTCACGTAAGATTAAAAAAAAACAAATGAATTAATTCGTTAGGTGGGGCCTCTTGAAATTGAAAGGCTCAAAGTCTGCGGAAATATCTTCGGGAACAGGGAGGCATAAAGTTGATTTTCTTTTTCAATTATTTTTGATGAACGAACGCTTTTTCGTTGCAATCCCATTTCATGACAGTTTCACGTGAACGGAAGGAGATAAGTTAAGTTAATTGTAGCAAAATTGTTCACAAACCTTGTTGGTTGCAGTATTCCTTCGCTTCCGGTATGCACAGCTTTTGACAACGTCTTGTTTGAGAGAAATGTAGAGACAGACTAAGACTCCGGCAGCATTTAGACAAAATTGAAATGCTGCTTATTCAAAACTGAAACTTAGCCTGACAGCAAGTAATATTTGGATGTCAAGTTTTTCCGCACTACTGCCATTTTGATCATGTCCAAGATAGCTAGATACCGTAAATTTTAGGGAATGTGGCTCTACGGCAGGAGATAGGATGGGCTTTGATTCAAAATGAACACTATATGCACTTGTGTTCAAATTATTATAACTGAACAAGACCAGTCATGGTTCATTAGTGGCAAAAGTGAATATTTAAGAAGTTTGAACGTGATAAGCAAAGGGAATACCGCAAAGAAAATGACAGCTAATCAATCTTAAAGGCGTAAGGCTGTTAAATCATAAAAACACATAAGTTGGTGATCAAAATAAGCTGGTCATACAGGTCATGATGAATAGCAGCAAAAGATCTTGAGAGTCGTAGCTTGGATTCATTTAGCCTGCGTAGCAAGCGTTCTGTACGAGCGAAAATTTCCGTATTCTGCGGCACGAATACGGAAATCTTCGCCCACACGGAACGCTTGCTTCGCAGGCTAGGATTCATTTAGTACAACCAGCTGAGTGAACGCGATGAAAAGTGTCACCTTCACGGCACTGAAGGGTCAAAAAAGCGGTCGAATCTAATGGAAGATTGGAACTTTTGCTAGACTGCAGCTGGAAGGCAAGACCTAAGAGTTTCTCACTCGTAAATGCTCTTGAAAAAGCCCCTATCAACTCATCAGATTCCAATTCGTAAGACAAATCTGAGATTTACATCGGAGAGTATATCTAGTATAAGGACTGATTACAGTTGTAACGAGAAAACAGTTCTTTTAGTTCATTGGCGATCAGCTACAAATAGTCAGTGCGACAAGAAACGCTTGAAACGTTTGCAATGCTTGTTACGTCAAATAATAAATTATGAATTACGAGAAGAGAAATGATACTTTCGCCTTTGAGTGTAAAGTTTATCATCTGAACTCGCGCCGCGCCGGCCTGATAAGCAAACAACGTTTAAACCATTTGGTATTTCCGGCAAATAAGGTTTTGATATCTCAATTTAACGCCTAATAATGGAATCGTCAGGGTTATCAGTCCAATAGACGCCATGGAGCAGTATATTATCCCTCAACATAGTGCGAGGAATTCAGTCGCGGTTCTGATGTCCACACTTTGTCCTAGCCCCACACTCTTTATTTTTCCAATTAAATGTCTCAGTGAGTGACTGCACTGGACAGTGAATGGTACACGATCGATTATAGTTCCTCCCTTTACAGATAATACTTTAATTTCGACTTTTAAAATTAGAGCTTATGCAAATTTATACCGGCATTAAGTCAAGAGGTGGTAGTCCGAAGTCTAACAGTTACTTGTACCCCTTTCAAGCCTTGAGATGTCTGCTTGAGTCAAGCAATTAATTACCGATTATAAGAAGTGGAAATATTTTTATTTTAGCTTTTTGAGGGATTATCATCTTCATTATCTATCCCCATTAAGGAGACACACGGCCTGAAAACGCACGGCCTGATATGCAAACAGCGTCCTCTTAAAATTTGGCATTTCCTCCCAATATGGTTTTTTATATGTGACTGAAACACCCCGTGACACGCGTAAGAAATAGATGAACTGAAGCCGGAGGGGCGTGAAGATATCATCCCGACGGAAGTCAAATACCGACCACTTATCGAGACTGATAACACACTTATCCTCTCTTCCGGGGCTTAACAAAATGTTCATTTCCCAGAAATTCAAAGCATTCCGTTTTTCGGAAGGAGAGCGGAATGCGTCCGACTTGGATGGACTATGTTTTGTTCTGTTTAAGCGCTTTTGCCAGTGCTTGCTAAGTGTCGAAGTAACTCTCTATTATAGTTTCATGTCTTGTGAGAATCACACCATAGCTCCGTGCAAATTACATATTTCACGAGTGTTTACTGAGTTTCAGAAAATACATCCGCATAAACGCGAGAATCATCTCGTGGCATAAAAAACGTCAAACGATAGGAAGCTCTTATCAGAAGAGAGTTTTCCATTTTGATTTTAGATTTCCACTATAGGATCAAACACTTGATTCAACTACTCTCCGCCGGCAGCAAACGGACACATTTACAGCAGGAAAGGAAACTTCTCAACTTCCGTTATAAACTCTCATTTCATTTAACCACACTTTCAACCACAGTTCTAAAGGTTGTTTTTGGTAGCCATTATCAGTCAGAACCCAGTCACTCCTTTTAGATTTTGTCAAGAACCAGTGTAAAGTCTATCCAATGTGATGGGGTGGAGAGCGTCGTCTTACCCCACAAGAGTAGTCTAGGCTTCCTCTGGATGGAGAGTGTTTCAATTCCCAGCATTTTATTTGTCTCAATTCACTGTACGCCTTTTCCGTCTATGCTTGTGTGAAAATGTTCTTACTTCTCTCCCTCGTCTTCAAACCTTCGCTCGCCCTTATGTCCCACTTCCCGTTCTCTCCTTAACCACACACTAACCTCCGGGATCAGGACGTATTTCCAAACTGAACTTATAGTGCTTAGAAATGATCTTACCTTGTTAACGGATTAATGAAGAGCTTAATCTTAATCCTTGATAAAATGTGAGATGTATCCCAGCAACCACTGCTTAATAATACCCCTACTATTTCATCCATCTCTTTGTTTCTTACTTTATAAAATAATCTTTAGTATTGTCAGCTAATATATTCTGTCAAGGACGTAACAGTGTTGTAAATGCAGTTATTTTTTGTTGTATAAACTTGTTTATTCAATAGCCCATACCCACCTTGGCTTCCTCCTCAAGCGCCCCCAATAAATTGTAACGTTTGCTCCTTCACCTATAGTCAACACACAACGACGACCAAACACCATATGCTCATGCTAAAGATAAACACGTAATGTAAGGAAAAGATTGGAATAGGAACGTGACAGGCAAGTCTCGTCGAGACTCCAACTTAATTTTTGTAGGAAGTGAAAAAATTGGATTAGGGTTAAACGTTCGTAAGTTTAAAGCTTGTTATATGCTTGACGTGCCTGTTATATCTATGCAAACAATTCTCGGTCAAATTGGCTGAGGTCGGAGCTGAAATGTCTCTGTTTCAGAACTCAGCATTGTCAGCCTACTTCGCAACTGTTGCTGACCGAATAAAGGATATCTAGATTTTGAAAATAATTTTAAAATTTCTCGCTGTTTTTCCACATTTTGAGGAACATCGGGCTTCAACTACCCTCACAGCAGGATAAGAGGAAAAATTCCTTTACGGTCAAGGCTAACTACCACCTATTAGATGTATACTGTAGAAAAACAAATCGTGCTGTGTAATTGGCTTAATCCATGATAAATCCAACAGCCTGTCGAGGCCTAAGATGTATATGTAGACGGTGGCATTCTTAGTCAATAACATCGATGAGAAAATTTTAACTCCATTGGATTAGTAGTTTGAAACCGAGCTGAAAGAATGTTCCTTTGATATCATTTGTGTATTGCTATTAACCCGTCTGTAGAGTGATTTCCTATTAGGCTTCACGTCATCCGGAGTTTAGTCTTTCCAGTAAGGCTGTCAAGGAAGAATCTCGGCCGCTATTCAGAAGCGAAGTTACTTATACGACATTTCGCACTTGCCTACAATGTACCTGGAAAATGCCAAAGATTGCAAACAAGAAAAAACAGAAAACAAAAAAACAAAACATGTTTCTGTCAAAGCAAAGACGAGTCTGCTTTCACCTTCATGTTATGGAGCGCTGACCGTTCTTACATTGACTGAGAAGAGCCCTGGGAACTGTTTGGGAAAGGGGACTGGGGGAAGGGGTGGATTTGAAAGATTGTGCGCACGCGTGATGAAATTCCTCTCACCTACATTTCAATGATTCAGTGTATATTAGCACGATCAAACTTTGTCTTCTTCTTAATCAACGTAGCTGTGAAATTGGCAAACATGGCCGATCCCACCCTTGCAAGACAACAAGGCCTACAAAGCGTTTAATGCAGACAAGTATTCCGGCTTTTTGCTGTTGGTCTGTCATAGGTATTTCATACAAATAATCTTTGAACCTTATCATTCGGCTCGGAATGACAGCACTGGAGATTGTCCTTCATGAACTTAGCACGTAACTGTCCTCTATGGCTGCTGACTGCCCCTCACATGAAAACTTACTCGTCGACCTCGTTTAACTCACACTTCCTCGATAAGGAGGAAACTGTAGATAACTATGCATGAAATGAGTGTTGAAAAAGCTGTATACGTTCACGGCAACATCACGCATGCGATAGATAAATAGTGCATGCCGGTTTTATAAAGGAAAGACACCAAAGCTCTATACTGTACCTTAGAAATCTGAACTATTTGAACGATTTTTATGTTAAGATAATCTTAAAGAAGAAAAATTTCGTGCAGCCGGGAGTAATATTCATTGCGTCTTCAATCATCTCAGGGCGGAGAATTCATTGAAAGAAAAACACCTCATTTGTTATGTCTAAAGTAAACGTTTCCTGAAAGACATCGTCAACTCTCCATTGGTCTTACAGAATTAATGAAGGCATGAACGAAGGTTAGAACTTTCAACTGTCGCGTTCACCCCCCAAAACGCATCCCTTTCAGCAACTTTCATTTGAGTGTTAAAAACAAGGAGTCAGGAACGAAGATCTAAAACACTTTGACGTAAATCTACCAAAATTAATGCAGAGAACGCGGAACTGACGGGTGCCATCCGGCCTCCTCGCTTGTCGCTCCTGCCTTCCCCAGTCCGATTCTCCTTTTGCTAAGACAATTTATTACGCATGTTTGCACAAATCCTTATGAATTCTATCTCTTCGTCCAAAGACGAAGAGCTATCGAATGGGAACATCTAACGGGAGCATGGTGGGCGCTCCCTTGCGTGGGTCGATACTCGGGCTCCGCGTGAGTTGAGTTTGTCAGTTGGTTCTCTGCCAGGGTACTCCGTTTTTCCCCTCCTTAAAACCAACATTCATCTGATTTGATTTGAACTCTATACTGGTGTCCCCAATTCATTCTCCAGCTCTAAACCACTTCACGCTTAAATAAAGTTCATTAACTGAATTAGGGTTCATTTATCTAGGAACTCTTAACGGTGACCACTGATTTTCTTGACATCACATCGTTTTATTTCGTGGTTTACTCCCGGCTTCCCGACTCCTGTCATTCCACTCTCTAAATGGACAGCAGCGGGTAATGATTTAACGATAAGACAGACATCGAATCGGTCAGGATTACGCAGTTGTTGTTCTGTAACGGATCAAAAGACGATCACAGAAGAACTCTATATCTGCAAGACCTTTGGTAACAATCTCATAAGAGGAGTGGATAGTAATCGATTTTCTAACCAAAGGGATCTAAATGTTCATTACACTAGAAGTGTCATTAATTGTTTGGATTTTCACAAGAAAATTAACCTTTTGATTGCCACTTTCAGTTCCGCGTCCACAGCGAAAGACATTTGATTTGGCAGCGTAATACATGCCATAAGAATCATATTTTAATAATAATGGCTTAAAAATGCCGTCTCTCAATTAAATCTCGCAGTGCAATTTTAACTTGATATGAACGTGACTATAGTTTATCGGGAAAACCGTGTAACTAAAGGAAAAGCATCCACGCTTCTTAGGTCCAGGCTCAAGCTAACATTTCATCGACCAAATTCTAGTTTAACATCTAAACCGGTGCCTAAGCTTTTACCTGAACAAAGAATAAAGCAATCATGACTTCTCCGCTGATAAAAGTATGCTCTATAATTGTAAAACCCTTCAAATGAACGGTATTTTCCACTGAGCCGGGGTGGGACCTTTCGTTGAACGCTTAACATGGTTTTGAACAAGACATACTTTAGTGCCACAACTATGACCCGGCTAGAGTACGAACATTCACGCGGAAAAAAAAAGTCAAGAGCAGATCTGTGTCCTCTGGGGCTGAAATCTGATATTTTTACTCTGTCAAGTTGGCTAGGCAGTGCTTTGTCTGCCTTTTGACAAAGCTCTCTCCAATCAATTGATAGAGACTCCGGAACCACGGTAGTTTTCTTTTATTTCAACTCATTGCCGAAACAATGGCTGAGTACAGTCATGAACTAGAACGGTGCAATTTTCTGCGTAGCTGACGGAATGTTATTAAGTTCTAAGCGCCTTTCTTTCGCGCTCAATTAACGTCATCTTCGACCTTTCATCATACAACTTTCAGTCATCTCTGCAACAACTACAACGGGATAAAGTGTGGAATGGAAATGTGATAAGCAATGACTCGCTGACAAGTCTCAGGCAAACCTCCAAGCGGAGCCTTGGCCGGCGCAATTTTAACTCCGCACTAGGGGACAAACCGATTGCTACAAAACGGCATGTGTTTTCCTTTCGCCCCTGGTGCCGTTGACTAAGCGTAGTCAAACCCTGCAAATATATCTGCAAAAATATGTTTGTAAGCTTAGCATTTCGTGTTTTGACGATACCGAGATAAAAATGCCTTAAAAGTCAATATTGTTTGTAAAAACTTTTAGCGTTTGTTGTTGACAGTTGTTGAATGTTTTGGCATTTAGTGTCTGCGTTCGTGATGGGGTTAATCCTGTGAGGTCAGTTTTCCCTCTCCTTGAGTCTCTACTTAGTGTTAAGAGCAAAGTTTACAATACCCCCTGGAGAGGAAAACCCTGTCCACTTTACAAATCTTCGAGTTTAACGTCAGGTAGCTGCCGCAGAAACGCGGCCATCCCAAGTTGAGACAAGTTAGAATCCGCCCTTTGCCATTAATTTCACTTTCGGCATTGAAAAGGCAGTTTTTTATGCTCAAGTTTTCACTGTCTCACTCTGTCGTGTTCGCATGACGCGCGAAAGGCCACTTAACTTTAAGACCTCATGCAGTTTTGTGGTCTTGTAAAAGCAATTAAGAATTGATGAGGGAAAAAGCTTGGCCAAACGAGAGAAGGCACCGTTAAGTGAGCAATTAAGGATCCATATTTGGTTGTGAACAAAGACCGGCTTTCTTTATTCTTTAAGTGCTGGAGATGACTGCAATAGTTGTGTTTGTTATGCAATCGGCTTTAGCTTATTTTGGAGGGACGACTACACTTCATCAAAAGCAAGGAATTTTCCAAGAGATGACAGCAGTGTATCCCTACACTGATGTACCCTCCTTAAGTTCTATGATTGTTTACCGTTCCAAACAAAAATGCTCATTTTTGTGTTTGCAATGTTTTGTAGTTCTTACACTGAAAAAAATCAAGGTCTTACCTCAAGGGGCAAAGTCAATAAAATTATGAACATCTAAGCTTTTAAATGAATTCTTTCTTTAATGTTTTGCAACTTAAGATCCCTCTCTTCTTTGACGGATTTATCAAACTTCGTATAGATTTTACTTGGAGCTGAAAGTCACACTGCCTAGAATTCCTTTATGAACATTGAAGCTTATCTGCGAGATAAGGAAGTTGCATTTGTGGGCGACCAAATGATAACCTAGAGGTCCTGTTATCTGAATAAAATAGCACAAGAACGAGTGTACTGTGGCTTTTTATCTATGCTTGCATTCTCTTCTTCTGACAGGTAATAAAGGCTGTGCTTGTGTATCGATTGCGAACGGCACACGCCTGTAACCTATCCCAAAATATGAATTTACAAAGGCGAGCAATTCTCGAGTATTACATGTCGTCGTAACTAATTTTAAAAGAGCACGTTGAAAACACTTTTTTTCGTCAAATCATCAACGACCGCGCTAAAAGCATTATTGGTTCGCGGCCCGGCTTATTCATCACTTTGTAATTGTCACGAATAGTATTAGATTCCTAATGCAATTTTCGCCAAGTATGTCCCCCACTTTTAGAGATACAGAGAGACAAATGCCCAACGGGCTGATGATTTAAGCACAAGTTTATTTTTAAACCACAATTCGTTGTGCGCTACATTGACAAACTGAGAACACCTGCAGTTAAAAATAGTACAACAATTGGGTCGGCCGCCTCTCTGCCTTTTTTAACTCGAGAATAAATAAATCAATGGAATATTTACATTCGGCCAACTCAATAATAAAGGAATAGGCGATTGTTCGATAATAGTGTAGAATAACGTAGAACCAAAGTATCTTAAACTGGTCGATCGTACTCTACTTGTTTAGCTGGCCGAGTTAGACAGAAAATACATTTAAATATTTGAAAGCAACTACGATATTTTATTGCGTCACTGAGTTTCCTGGCCGGAGGAAGGTGTGCCCAACGAGATAAAAATAACCAGGTGACAAACTTGAGAAGGAACGCAATATTCTATAATCTTTATACAATGAATATATACGAAAAGATTAAATTTCCTCTTTCTCTCGCCGTTTAACGGCGAGCTCTTGAAGATCTCCGATCTCAGCGCGTACCCTCCCCTGTTTTAGTCCGCCAGACAAATTCATTGGAAGACCTTTTCTATAATCTCTTCGAAGGTACCTAATACACAATACCGTGTATCAGTGATAATTTTAATGCGATTATGCAAACTAAATCATCTCTAGGGATCAAACTTAGTGTAAACACAGTCGCGTTTATTATGAGATTTCCAGGCCTGACTGCTGGAATTCACACCGCGCGCCATTTCGGGATTCTTGCGGCTTTCATCCCATCACGTGTTGATTGTCTCAGGGGCCCTCGAGAACACTCTGTAACCAGCACCTTCGAGTGATAACAGTTCTTGTGTCAAGCCCCGGGCCAGGCGTTGATTCAATAAAAGCAGCAACACTCTGGCGTAAACTGTATTTCAAGTCAGCACCTCTGTTATCCAACTCCGAGGGCGTTAAGGCGCGTACGTTTACCGCAACTCAACTCGTTCTTATTTGGCTTTATTTGCAACCGCAGCGTTCAACCACCATGTCCTCATACTTCTTGTAAACGATATTTTCGTTAGTATCGATGTAAAGGATGCTAATAGCGCTGAATTTATTAGGCGAGCAACACGCTTGCGGAGCAAGGGTCGGTGCAACAGAGTTCAAAATTGTCTGCACCGTTGCATGGTTGGTGGGTTTCAAGTAATTATCTATAGGAAACTCACACAAACCCTCGCAAAAAAAAGCACTGTACCCTCTTGGTGCTATCACCCAATTAGACCAGCCTAGCCGGTTAAAGTCGACATGCATCGGCTTACGCCGACAAGAATCCTTTTTACGCCGTCTTTTCGATTTAGCCCCTCGGCGCGATTTCTTGTTACCTCCTAATTTGGAAATGGCGTCCCTTCTCACGCGCTTATGTTCCAACTCCATGTTTTCGCCTTCGGTGAATTCTGCCCTTGATATTGCGTTACTGGAGTCTTTGTTTTCTCTTGACACTGGCTTCCGGATTGCTTGACTAGACCTTCCATCGGTCGTAAACACTACTAGTAGAGCGTGTTTGTTATGAAGTCGTCCGGATTTCGAAAATCCTACTTGTTCAGGAGGGACCAGCTCACCACTTGTCACGGATTCCACGCGTAATTCAAGAACTTGCGACTTGATTTTCGCTCTCTGCGCCTTTTCAACTGATCTTTTGACAGAGAACACGTTCCATTGATCTGAAGAGCCGTCCGAAGTGTCAAACTCAAATGAATCCAGCAGTTCCAGGCTGGAATTTAACTGAAAAGGAAGTACGTTTGGTATCTCTAAGTTGCGTTTGCCATAAATCTTCGCTCTGTAAGTTGTACCGTGGCGCTTTGAAATAGATTTGTCTTGGACAGAAGTCGGTAGCCTCAACACGCGAAGGTCTGCATCGAGAATCGTGTCTGAAGAGGGCAAGTTACTCACATTAAAATAAAACACTTGGTGACTTGTGCGTGAAAGCGAGTTGTCTGATTGTTCTGGAGTGAAAAAACAATAATAAAATAATCAGCAAGATCAATATATAAGGATATAGGACTCAGAGCGCTGGATTTAGAGACAAGAAATGGGATACGAGTTCGTCAGAAGGCAAAACAAATAGAAACAACAAGAAACACTCAGGAAGAACCTCAGTAAAACAGTAAACTGACCTTGATCTACAATACCAACAACAGCGGTCGGAAGCACATCAGAGTTGCTAGCTGTTTTGTAGTTTCCACTGGATAAATTTCTGTATACTTCTAACATGTAGCTGTGAGGAATTACATGGCGTCCGGGAGATGGAAACTTATCCAGTCCCAAAATGGACAGCAATCGTCTTTGCGCGATCTCCACGGCTCGCTTCCTTAGAAAAGGATGTGTCCACAACTCCCACTTTCTTTTGAGTCCGTTTGAGTGTTGTTCGCAGCACGACTCAGCTAAACTGAGGAGAAGAATCGGTGAGAGCCACAAGAGTGCCACAGGTTTCATCTTCATCCGCGCTCAGAGCAAAGTAGCCTCAAATTCCCGACTTCCTCTCCGCTTGATCTGCACACGAATTTCAGACTTGGTTCTTCGGCTGCAATGATGTATTTTCTTGAACCCGTAAAGCGATCGAACATTATTTATTGTGCAGCAATTAACTGTTTTCTCCTGTTACGCCCCGGGGACAAAGAACATTTCACTGGCACTAATTGGTTGGAAATGCGCTCGTGTTTAAAGATGCGATTTTTATCAAAAAACCTGTGATTATGAAGTCTAGGATTGGCTGCCTAGTAATACGATATTTCCAAATTAAATTAGTTTTGCGCCATACGATTGGCTGGCGCGGCTCATAAACACAGGTATCTATGGAAAGGCAATGATAGTTTTGAACGCCTTTGTTTCCTGAAGCCTGAGCTTCTCTACAGCGTCCTTTGAATATCCCTGAATAGAGGATGACATTAACATGAGAAAGGGGCCAATATTTGCTCTCTCGAGCGACACACAACGTTTACACAGTCCATTAACTCTCACACTTAGCCAAGGAAATATTTTCACATAAGCCAGATGTGAGATGTCAAAATCAAGGGGCATAGCTTACATAGTCTTCAACTACGTCAAAAAAGAACATGTTCCGAGAACTCTATCCGGAAATAAAACGTTGCTTTGCGTGTAGATCTATAAATACTAAGAAGTATTTCCTGAGAGGAAATTTTTGAGCACTTAAAACTTGCGAACTAATCTATCATGTTGATCGCGGTTAAACAAAAAGAAAATTGCCCCAATGCGCGGCTAGCAATATACATCTGTGTGATGTGATTAAAAGTACACCTTCTTATGTTTTGCACATGTGGATTACCTCTCTTTCTTATCAGCGAAAAATGCTGTCCTAGGGGGGGCAGTCAAGACACACAGGTTATCGCTTAAGCATTTCTTGGTGATTTGTGGTAAAAATTCGGAATCTTCGATAGGATTAGCGAGTTAAATCCGCCGCTCATTTTGTAATAAAGAGTTGAGAACAACTTATAGCTGACATCTGAAAGCTAAACACACACTGAGAGATTTTATTTCGACGTAAGTCAACCCAAAGTAAGCGAAAAGCAGCTTTGAGTTAGTCATTGCTGAGAGGAATCTTCTCTTAAGATTTAAATCTAACATCCTGAACAATACGACCAGACAGGTTTTATCAAACTTGTTTCCCAAAATGACAGAGGTTATATCAAACTAGACAGTTATTACATGTTTCGCACGGGAAGTCACCCCGGTCGGCCAGCAATTTCAGATCTCAGTTCGGTGGTATTCGTGCTTGAGAGCCCGTCCAGTACTTCTCGCCGTACGAATCTCCAAGTTATATCGTCTCCTTTCAACACCTTTACTGGTATCCATCTTGACAATTACCACCCAGACAGAAGTAATTCACAGGTCATTAATCAGGCGAAACGATTCGAAACTTGTCGCCTGCAGCCTTTCGCGATAGGCCCTCCTGGGGTACCGCTTAATCAAAATCTCTTCCTTTTCGTTTCACCAATGAATAAATTGTTCAGATTTTCTCATGGGACATGCAAATATTTTCATTGTTGACACTGTAGTTATGGGTGTTTTCAGAAAACATTCCCACCTCTTACTATTCACAACAGACCTTAGATAAACAATTGCCGTGAGAGTTTCGTGCTCTTGCACAACAAAACAACACTGAAACTGTGTTTTCCAAACGCTTCGAATGTCTAACCACTTTCACGCCTGCAAACTGCCGGTAAACACAACTTATCATAGCTTTGACAAGTGAAGATAAACAATTCGCAAGACCGCAGAACTATTGAAGGCGAAATTTGATTGAAAACTTGCAGAGTCAACCCCAAGTAGTGCAGCACGCGCGTATTTTTGTATAGAGAAATTAGAGAGAACTGTGAAATGGCAACGTTCGCCTTGCTTGAAGTTGATATTGTTTTACCGAGGCA
This sequence comes from Astreopora myriophthalma, assembly GCA_014634185.1. Classification (NCBI taxonomy): domain Eukaryota; kingdom Metazoa; phylum Cnidaria; class Anthozoa; order Scleractinia; family Acroporidae; genus Astreopora; species Astreopora myriophthalma. Next base: position 693,461 of record BLFK01000484.1, read on the forward strand.
CTTAGTACATTCATTAGTTTGGTGATTAATGGCAGGAAATGGTGAACAGAGAACTAAGAGACACATTTAATTGTTCCGAGGTAATTAATCAACTTCATTCAACTTCTAATACAATTAGACACCCTTCAGTCCTTCCCAACAATGTAACAACTATAAAGCTAACGTGGCCAATTTCACTGACTAAAATAATAATGTCTTTTGTTGGCTCTATTCAAGCGTACTAAACTGCTCTGAATAAAAGAGATGTAGAAACAAAAATGTCAAGAGCGTGCAACAACGGTGTCGTGGACTAATTTAATAAAACACAGGAGTTAACGTTTCTCTAGGGCAATATGAAAAATGGCGCCTCAGGAACCGAAAGTGACGAGATTTGCCGAAGGTCTGACAGTGTCAAGTAAATGAAATATGATTTCTAAGTGTGGTAGAACCTAGTGCGCGAAGGGTACGAGCAGCAAAGGTAACGTGTTCTCGTTTACATCTCTAATGTTGCAAGTTACTTCGAAGCACTGAGCCGGGACGTTCCAAAATCTACGATAAGTTAGGCTCTTGCTTATTTGCCGTTAGTTGGTCATCTCACATCTCGCCTTGTTGGTGACAAAAAGCCGGCTTCCCTACTACACAGGAAGTCAGTAACAGTTATTTAATTGATTAATTCTCGTCTAAGCTTCGAAGACAGCCGCTTTATTCAAACGAATATTTTGGGATGAAGTACTTTGTTTACGGAGAGCTTAGTTTGGTGTGAAAACTGCCAATTTACTAGCATTACTTTCACTTTCAAGGTTCAAAAAGAGAAAAAGCTGAAAGATTAATATTTCTTAGCAAGTCCAACGTCATTTGAAAATCGATCTCAGTCAAACTTCGTTTGACAGAACACTGAATCATGGCAAAACCGTCATAGTGAGACATCTTAAAAACCGTTTGCTTCTCCAAAATGTTGCTCCGATATCTGCGATATGCTTAACAAGGCCACACGTGAGAAACACTTAAAAAAACGATTACAGATAGTACCATCGGAAATAATTCTCGGTAGCGTTGGCTGAGTGATCAGACTTGAAGATTTGTGTCCGACCAGAAGTTATTTCATGGCCAAAACACTTTGTACAGCGTATTAATAAATCTTACAGCATCCGTACAAACCTTCCAGTACCTTTTTGATAGTTACTAAAATGTACGAGGAGACCGATATGTTACAGTGACATAAATTGACACAAATTTCGCCTCTGGCCGTGGGAAATATCAATATTATTCTTACAAAAATCTAATTTATGTAACACGTTAAGCAATCGCAAATTTTGAAAGCACTAACAATATTTAGTGTGAAGCTGGTTTCCCGATGGACTTCATATTTACCCCGCATAGTCTAACGCTAAACAACCAATTTCTGTCCTCAATCAAACCCGCGGGTGTGCTCATGCCTCCCAAAATCTCAAGTTTAACAGTCGTTGAAAGTTCTACTTAGAACACCTTACCAAGTCGTACTCTGTCATCGAACAATCGATAGAAAGTAACTAACTTTTATCGATCTTATCCATTCTATATGTACAGTTTGACATACAAGGGACCTCTCAAAATTCATGATCTTGTTACTCCTGAAGCAGAATATAACAACCACGTTGTGATATGTTTTTGTTTACAACGTTTTCGACCACAGATGAACTAATATTGAAGCAAATTGGGAGTTGCTTCCGTTAAACATGTTTGGCGATCAGAGTCCAGTATAACTAAGTTAATAGTCGAGTATTTTTTCCCATTTCAAACTGACTCTTAATCTAAAGGGTTATGCCGATCATGTTTGCGGTATTTTAAGTGTTTTTCCTTTGAACTCAAGCGTTTGAAGTGTGTGCGAATTCAAGAAATTTGAGGGAGTTATTTCTGCACAGGGTACGATGAATTAAGAAGTGAAGTGTTTAATAAATGCTTAAGGAACCGTATGTCGCCATAATCCAGATTGAAGCCGACGAGAAGACAGTTTTTTATTTCGAATCTGTAATCCTAGGCTGTGACTACTCAAATCAGTGGGTTGATGCATACATTTTTGTGGTCCACTCTTTGTTATTTGTACAATTACCACATTGATTGGTGTAGACTCCGTTGGCGTTTTCTTATGCGATGAAGTAATATTTCGTGCGACGGTTGAATAAAACGGAAATTGCCAAAGCGGCATCAGCTTGCAATGAATATTAGCCCTTGCGGAGGTGAGTTCATTGAACGGAGCAGGAGAGGCTAAAACGCGCTTAATCTGCGCCAGGGAGGTCACTGATGCGAAAAACGGCTACACCCATTTAATTGTGAAGTCGGCGGGATTCAAACGACTCGAGATTCCGCACGGAAGCCTAAACGTGTTCCCGTAGCTTTGATCTGTTTTGAACAATTGAAGTATCACTCATATTCGCCAGTAAGTCTGGACAGCTGAAGTTTTCCTAAAAGTCAGTCGTTGAAACTTGGCATCAAGTAACTCTTGTTCTGACAAGATTGAGTGGAGCAACTTAGTCGCATAGTAATTTTTTATAAAAACGTTAGAGTTGATATAGCAGACCCCTGTCATGAAGCACGCGAGAAAAATTTCCCATCAAAAACACCAAGTCCCTACTCAGGCTATTTCCATACTGGTCGTAATTGCATTTTTGATTGTTTGTGTCCAATCAAATAGTTTGATCTTCCGGCATTCTACTCAGACAGTGGTTGTTGGAACTGCACATGCGAAAGATGGTAACTGAAGCCCTTAAGTTATTTTGACAGTCGGTGATGCAGCGGGAGGTCGGAAGAGAAGACGAAATTTCTTGCGGACAGATTGCGGACCTATATCCCGCTCTGGTCCCTAAACGAGAAAGTACGTGCCAGTTGCTCACTTGGTTGCGATCAAGCTAACGTCAAAAACAGTACCGATCTCTCTTTATTTCTCAACAACATTTTTATGAATGGCCGAAACCGCAGTGATTATTTATATATCTATAAACATATAAACATTCTTGTCTTTAAATAGTATAGTCTAATTTAGAAACGGAGAAATATTTTCATAATTCACCATTCCGTCCAAAAGTAGTCTTCGTACTTTATCACTATCATTGTGAAACTCAATAACAAAATTTTAAGAATTAGAGAAAGAACTTTTTGCATCCAATTTTCTATTGTGCAGTAGAACAAACACTTATTCTCGTACCGAAACAGACGAGTGTTTGTACACAAGAGTTTATAGCCGAACAATGTGCCTTGCGTGATAAGCCCCGAACTGGCTAAGACCAAGTTATATTTACCGAGACATGACATCAACTCTGTGTGGTTGTAATCTAAACACTCTGGCGACATCCTAAGTGAAATCCGAACGGAATCAATTTTCCCTTTTGCTATTCTCTTCAAGCAAAGATTCTCTCAGTTCTGTTTTTGATTCATTTCGAATTTAGTGGCAGCCTAAAGTCTAACCTAGTACTCTTACAGTGAGTTCATTCATGGCAATCTTTGAATGTAATTGAACCAACTACTTTGCTATCAACTACTTTCCTAATTATTCAGAAATGTCCTGACGTTGCATCTAAAATAACAATAGCCTCATTACGAAGGGTGGCTCCCCATATCCTATACACGGCATAGATATCAGCGCATGTGGTCCCAGATTGTATGCAAGTGTTTTGAGCGGGTTGTAGTCGAAAATATCTTGAGTGAGAAAGTCAGTTCGTATTTTCGTTTGGTCTCAAAGTATTTGTGGTTTTGTGTAGGTTTTTAAAATCTCTTTTCATCGTAAAATATGGTGGAAATGGAGAAAATAAACAACAAATATGGCATCCGAGTTTTGATAAATTAAGCGAAATAAATTTTTTGATCGGCTTTTTTTTCCCGAAACGGGGCATGGAATTATTGAATGTATTGGTTTAAAATAGAATCATAGTATAAATTCGGGAATTTACATTGACAACAGGCCGATTGCGAGTTCAATTCAGCCTCTATTTCAAACTGAGGCCAAGTGCTAACTCTTGTTGAAGCACTTTTATGATGTACTATGCACCACCATTCACATTTGTGATGTTTATTAGTTTGTAATTTAATTTCATTAGCTAGACTTTTCTTGTAAAGCGCCTTTGAACGTTTAGGATACTGCCGCTCTATAAATGTTTTATTATTGTTATTATTATTGTTATTATTGTATTAATAATATTATCCATTACATCCTTTTTTTTTGTTTGAAAGTATATTTGTTATAGAAAAAAATGTTACTTTTTTGCCCCTTTTAAAACCCAATTTTAATTTTTTTTTCTCTTCATTCATATGTAATGTTAAACTAACTACCACCATAAAAATGTCATACTTGGACTTGCTTTGAAAAACTAGCAAGGGGGGAGGGGGTAGTATTTTATTTTAACGTATATTTTTGCTCATAAATTCACGAATCACGTATCTCTTTGTGTTCCTTTCACGCGTCACGAGCTAATTTTTGCCCTATTCCCGCGTTACGCATAGACCCTTTTTCCCCCTCTTATCGCAGTCCAGTGGATAAGTCAGTGTCCTACAGTTTCTATGCAGGCATAGATTCCCCGGCGTATTCTACAACAAGTAACCATGAAAATACGCTCTGTATGCAAAGCAAAGTGTGTGGTAGTGTAGGAAAATATTTACTTGGAGTATTGATATAGCGATCTTTTTCCACTGGATAAAGTTACAAAGCCTTGGAAAAAGTTAGAAAAGCCTGCTGCACAACAAACTGCCGAATTTGGTGGGTAAGGGAAAAGAGACAGACCACACTCAACTTCGAGATCGAACAGTTTGTAGTGGGTATGGTTTTTATTGTTAACTCAGATAAAACAAGGACCAAAAAAAAAAAAAGTACCCAATTTTTGTTGAACAAAAAAGTTAAAAAAAGGCAGAATCTAAGCAGGTTGATACTTTTCAGTCAACTGAAACGAAGATTTGCCAGTGAATTGGCTTTCTGCAGGGACTGCATCACGTAGTCAGGAGTTTCTGAGACTCCATCTCAAGATGAGACAAAAATCAGGAAGTGCCAGCTACACTAAGTACATTGGATTGTCATTCAACGAATCAGCTCTTAAAAAGGCTGACAATAGAAAGCAACGTCTAAGGAGCCTACTGTGTGCGCGTTTGACATGGGTGGATATTTCTGTTTTATGGTCGGAGTGAGCTGCCTGATTAAGTCTTTAAAGATGGGACGGGAAATATAATAAATCAAAGTCGCAATTATATTAAGTATATCTTTATACGCAGTGATCTGGTGAACAGCTTCATTGTGTAGGCAACCTCAGTCGTCGCTGGAAAGAAATACAATCAGTTTTTTAGAAGCGGCACAGCAAATTAGATGAGGCCTCCCAGTTATTCCTCACGGCTCGGTGTAAGATTGACTAGCGTTTAGCATATCGGAAGAGTCAACCAACCCCAGGGGTTAGAAATACGGTATGGGAACAGCCCCCTTTAAATCAAACTCGCGGGCGATTTCTTAGAGAGCTCTCCGGTGAAGTGGTCGCAAAAATTCTTTCGAGATTTTCTGAAGAATGTTTTCTCAAGAATGCTTCAGTTAAGTTTTCCTCCTTTTGAGTACAGACATGAAATCTGTCTAGCTAGTGTTGGGTAAACAAGATTTACAGAGAAGTTCATCTAGCTTATCTTTTTTGAGATTATGCGTAAAATAGCTAGGCGGGCAACATTACAAACGTGGTCAAAACATTTAACCGCACGGAAAATATAATCACACACAACACACTAACGATCATGTTGTTTGCTTTCCCGTCTTTCCAAAAGATTAACAATGAGTTTATTTCTGTGGAAACAAAACCATTCTTAGAAGATTAGTACTCTTATGCTTTGCAGTTTCTCCGCACCGAATCAATTCATTTTTTTATAATGACGACAAAAAAAGCAAGTGCGCAACGGCCGGATGTGACTAAAAGCCAGTGTTGAAATGATTGCAATGTGCTTTCAATTCGGGGTTCCAACAGCCATCTGTTTATATTGCGATGTAGTGCATGCGTGCTCGATAAACTATAGTCAATATAGGTTTCAAAATGCAGCCGTTTATTGATCCAGTGTTTAGTCTAGCTTATAAAAAAGAGCCGTTAACAAGCGTTTTGTTCAGTCAAGGACTTATTATCATTTGGTTTACCATTATCTCTCCTGTACCCCTCGGATTAACCAGGGCTTGAAAGCTACACCAAGATCTCGAAAGATCAACTTAGCATATAGTAGTAATTCCTAATTCCTTATGATAATATTTTTTTTCTAACACGGATAAAACCATTTCAAGATAAACAAATTGACAAAGCGTCTCTTCACAGGCCGGGCTCCAAAACAAAGTTACTGTTGCGCTCTCCACAATGTATAACCTTTGCAAAATTCAGCGGTGAAGAGCAGGTGTATTGTAATCATTCTGGGTAAATTGAAGGCGTGTTGACAGGATTACTTGAGACTGAGCATGCGCTAACCTTTTTGATACAGGTCCTGCAAAAACGAGACTCAGTTCAGATAAGTCAATTAGACTTTTTAAAGTAAGCTTTTAGGACGTTTTCAAGATAAGTCCTTGAGACTGACTCATTCGCTCTTTTGATCTCCCCAAGATCTAATTTTCTCATACTTCTTACGGCTTAAAAAGGTTTACAAAACCTCCCAGTCAGTTCTAAGATCTATAACTGATGTTAAGGTTACATGTCACATGGCCGCTAGAACTTTCTCATCTACTAAGGAAAGGATAGTGTTTATTCACTCGTTTACGCCATGCAGCTCACGGTTAAGTAATATCTCTCACCGCTTCAATGTAACAATAGATTGCAGGGCATGCCAAGTGCCATCTTTGGGGCTTCAGAAATAGGCCTCTTTTGTTTTTCAGCTTAGTTTATGAAGTACTTTTTATCGAAGCTTAATCGGCGTTCTAACTCCTGTCCATAAAGTCTAACGTTTGTTTTCTTTAGGACGTTAAAGAATTTGACAGCTTATCACAGATTCATTTTGCCACGGTATTTGTTCTGTGAAAGACAGTTCCTTTCGTAAATGGAGATCGACACGTAATGACTAAAATAAAATCTTAAAATCTTAACGATGCTTTTAAACCGTACGAGTCAAATTCAACCAACCGGGGAAATAAATGGATTTATTAAAATGTAGAAAAGCAGTGTTGCATTATCCAATTGCACGACCCTTCATCTCGCTTTTCCTCAGCTGAGTAAACTGAAAGAAAAAAATAAATGGACAACTTGCAAAATGACAAAGCTATGTGAGGTTATTGGACGAAGCAAAGTGTAGTAGGGTCTTTCCAATTTTCATTGGAAGTGGCAGTAGAAAATGCCACTAAGAGGAAAGAATTCGGTTTGTTATTGCCAGTAAGCCATGTACATGCAGACTTGTCTAAAGTCGCAAAACGCCAGAGAGTAATCAAATTTTGAGAATTCTGCAAATAGCGTGCTGAATGCAATAGTGGCTGGCGTCCTGTGAGAGACAGTACTTATGAAAATGATATTTAGCCATTAAATCCCGTGGAGTAGCAGCTCTCGTAAGCTTGTAATTCTTCTGGCCCTCTAGTAGTTAAATCCCTTTTGATTTTCCTCCGTGGTGGCCATAGCTTTTTCAGCAAGACTTTTTAGGTCTTAAAACGCTTGCCGAGGCTGTTGGGTGACGCACGGTCCAAGTGTGAAAAATCACAAGCAGAAAGTATGTGTAAACCAAAAACCTAGAGGCTTGCTTGGGCCAGTTGTATTGAAAGAAAAATCGAGCTTTTACTGAGTGGTTTAGTTGCCTTGTTTCTCAGTTGTGGAGCGAATAATTATCCACTGTCAGTCAATGAACTCAAGATATTTGAGTGATCTTACATTCCTTGTAAACCAGCTGTAGAAATTAGACAATTTACATCCCATTAGAAACAAATAAAGTTCACCCAAGTATAAGATTTTGTTTTGACTTCGCCATTCTCTAGTGGAACAGCCTGCGTTTAAGGCAGAGTTTCTCAGGCCGGCCTGACTTACGTAATCGCTAAAACCAGTGCCGGGAAGAGTAAACACCGTTTATCTGTGTACTTGAATACTTAAAAAATACAATTTGTAGTTAGTTCTAGTATTGAAGCCACACCAGTACTATGTTAACTCGCCGCGGATCACTGATGCCTGGAGTGTTGAGTCTAAAAAAAAAAAAGATTTACTCAGGCTGGGCAGTCTTCCTATTGCCGTTTGAATTACTCTTAGAAACTTTATCATTTTGCTTCGCTAAAATTACCAATATTGAACTCGAGTTTTGGATTCATGATCAACGTACCACTATACACTCGCCGATGAGTTTCTTGGTCCAACTCTCGTTCAATTTGCGTGGTATCTAAACGCACATTCTTCGTAACATAATATAGTTTATTAACTCACTAGCTGTATGCAATACTGAACCAAAAATAAGCCCTAGACTTACCTTAATGCTAGCCGTAAATCTTCTAAGTTAAGGCTTAAATTCCTCCGGCAGAGCGTGACTTAAGTTTATTTAATTGTAATTTTAACTACTTTAGGCTTAAATTGAGACATTTTGCTGACCAAGAATAGCACCGACTGTTAGCATATGCCGGGGATCGAACCGCGGAAACAGGTGTCGACGGGGCGGAAAACATAACTGAAAATTATATGGCTAATTGCCGGGCCACCGTCAAACAGTTTAAAGATCTGTCGTTTTAAGGGTCGGCTCTTAGCTGGAGCGAATCAGAATGAGCGCGTCTTGTATATGGTACTGAGCAAAGTCAAGTCAAAACTGAACCTACCATTTTAAGTAAAGTTACATCACTTTAACTATCGCAATAAATGTGAAAAGGTACATGCATACGAAACGATTTCATATCGTCGTTTTGGCTTAACAAAGCGATACTGAAGAATGTTTATTAATACTTTTATGGTATTGTATATGCGCTCAATCCGGCACAGTTTTTATCCTGTGAATTAATTATTATCTTTAAAGTGTATACTACAGATTTTTAAATAACTGATTGGAATTCCGGTTATGTACCTCAAGTTCAAGTGCGACTAACCTGCATATGCGGATTTGTAGGCCAATTTCTATTTGCTGGACTCGATGCGAGCTCTTCCACAACGCAAAGCGGTCCGCTAGGCATAGTAGGTCACAAGCAAACCACACGATCTACAATGCCTCTATTTTGTCTGTCTTGTACAAGACTTAATGCCCATCATGGGCATTAAGTACCGAGGATAGCGGCAATGAATGATTTTCAAACAACCAAAACACCAAAAACCGATTGAAAAGGAAGCGTCTAGGAATTGACGTATCGAACTGTCTGCAAACTGCTTATCAGTAAACTCTTGAGAAGAGCTTCATCCAATTTTGAGCGGCTGCAATCTTGTTTTATTCTCTTCAGAGGTCAATTATGCATAAATCCGTTATAAGTCGCACACGGCTGCCACGACCTTTTTTTTCAACACTTTCTATTCAAGCGTTTCCTACAATGTCTAGCAGTCGGCTAAAGAATTTAAGAAGGTCACAGATAAATCATCATACATCACTAAAACGGTGAACTTCGCTAGGAGGTGAAAACAAATCGAGTGGTTTGTGCTGAATCATTTAAGGATTGTTAGCTACTCTGACGAGAAACGAGATATGGCTATGAGAAATTATGTAATTAAATAGCTTAGAGGGGAACTAACTATTATCGTATATCAGACACGCTATCTTAAGTGAAACTGTCAAGCTTTGGGTTTTCTTTTTGAAATACTGTTTTAAAAGACTTTCGAGCCACAACCATATATGGAAAGTCACGTGACGAGACTTTGACCTGAAACTTTGGAATCCATAGATAAAGGTCTATAAAATGCAAAACTTGTTGTGTCAATTTTTGCACTTTGAAAATATTAGGAACATTGAGTACCATTTCTGTTTTTACATTATCAGGCGACAGAACCAGAGTAAATTTCCTTGCGTGCGTACAAATTTATATTTTACCTTAAGCAGCGGTATATTATATATTTGAGCACCGTTTTTTTTTTCTATTTCCCAACCATCTCTGATCTTAAAAGTTTCGTTCGAAACCACTTTTTTTTTAGTTCTAAGGTATGTTTCATCTCTACTCTGGTTATTTACCTTTAAGGTTTGGAATGTTAAGGAGTACTAATTATTCTAATAATTCAGTTTTATTGGATACTGAAAAGTCTCCCATCGAGTTAAAATACGTCTGAATGCAATTAATTCCCCCAAAAATGCAATCAGTTCCATGAATAAAGAAAGAAAATCGAATAAACAACTTCATTCTCAAGATCGAATCAGTTTAGTGAGTGGCCAAATTGCCCGCCTAAAAACCGGCAGGGCCACGCCAGATCGACAATATACTCGGCGTATCCTTGAAAGAAAAAAATGACAATCATTTTGCCTGGTACCTATTTAAAACATGTATCGACTGAGGTAATGATTGAGGGCTTGTGTTCCCTTGTTCCGTAAATTAATTCCAAACTTGTTCCCAGCTTTTTGATCCCTAAAATGTTTTATGCTCCCTTGTTCCCTGAGATATTTTGTCTTTGTTCTCCTGTTCCCCAGTTCAGGTTAGCCACGTTCCTTTGTTCCCCTAAACCCCTGGGAGATCCTCACGAGTTGCGCGTCGCTAAACTGAGAAAGGAATGATCAAAGATCACTGTCAAATGCTGTTTCCACTTTATTAATATATTGTTTGTCTCACTGTAAAACATGCGAATATTTCCGACAAGTCATTTTATACCCACGCAGAGGCAACGGAGGTAAGCTTATTTTAGACTGAATATAACAAGACCGGACGTTCGCTAAGGCCCAGTGATTGACTGAACAATCAACAGAACTTTGCAAGTTATTCTTGTAAATTTTGCCCAGGGGATGTTGATAGACTATTTAAGTAAACAATGTGCTGTGTTCTCCTACCTAGGGGGTATTGAAAACTTACCTCTTAAGGGTTAAGTATGGGTGGACGAAAGAAAAAACGACCTAGGATTAACCCCTAATAACGAAGAGATCGTCAAAGAGAAAATATTCACGTACTGTCAACAGCAGGAATTGGAATTTCTCTGACAACACTGGGTTTTCGTGTATTCACAATTGAGAATTATTCTTAGGTCAGTTTAAAGTCTCTTTACTGATTTTATCAATCTACCTCAATGATGTCCATAATTAATAGACTGTATGTGTGGTTCGTGCTTTGGTCAAGCAATAAAAACGTGCAGTTTTGCAACGTAACTTTGTACAAAACCACAGTTCAGTTCAAACTTGACAGCGTTGCCCGGCTATGTTTGAGGTTTGCGTGCAAAACTTCAGCAAGGGGTAGTAATTGTAATTCCCTATTTTACCCCCTGAATGCTGCAATTAAATTACAAACTCTTGAGCGCGATTCAGTGACAACTGAAAGGTCTTTAAATAAAATGTTGATTGAAATTACGAGAATGTCCCCTCAGACATGAGTTGGATCTGTTCCACGAAAAAAGGGTGGAGGTTAGCGCAGTGAAACACGTTGCTTTGCATTAACAACACAACTGAATCCTCCATAAGCGGCATTGCTCGGTTTGGCTTCGGAAGTTTTGATTATTAGCAGACAAAATAGAGTTCGTTGGAAACGATTTCTCTCTTGCTTGTGGGCTTTTCGCTTTTGAAGAGAACTTTTTGTTAATGCAATGGCTTTTTGTTATCACCATGGACTTTCTGTCATCTAAGATCTCTAAGATTGCTCGAGGGCTTTTAAGAAACACAGCCAATAAGGGTGAGAAACAAGCAAACAAGGAAATAAACCCTTAATGAAAATTCCCCCTTCCACTCCCCCCTGAGCAATGTTGATATGTGAATATATTAAATTACCAGGAGTTTAGTGTGTAACAACATTGTCTGAAAGAAGAGAGAGTATTATCATCTGTGCCATTGACCGTTATTCACTATCATGCTCCGTAGGATTTTTTTCTATAATAACTTAATTTCGTGATGCTTTAAGACTACTTTTCCACCTATATCTCCAATAAGTGTATAACGAATAACAAACTGGATAACAAATTTATCCTTTAAAAAAATGGTCATAATTTAGCTCATTTTGGGCAAAACGGTAAGGTTAACCCCTTAGCAAAATGGTGGAAAATGGCCAATTTCAGTGCCTTTGCATTTATGGCCAAAACGTTGTCTCCAGGGCTCCAAGAGATTGTTTTCTTTGGTTAAAATCAATCTAGAAGCCTTAATTGTTGGAAAAATGTCCGTTAAAGGGCCATTGGATCTCGTTTTCATGCAATTTTACCCTTTCAAAAAATGGTCATAATTTAGCTCATTTTGGGCAAAATGGTAAGGTTAACCCCTTAGCAAAATGGTGGAAAATGGCCAATTTCAGTGCCTTTGCATTTGTGGCCAAAACTTTGTCTCCAGGCCTCCCAGAGATTGTTTTCTTGGTTGAAATCAATCTAGAAGCCTTAATTGTTGAAAAAATGTCCGTTAAAGGGCCATTGGATCTCGTTTTCATGCAGTTTTACACTTTCAAGAAATGCTCATAATTTAGCTTAGTTTGGGCAAAATGGTAAGGTTAACCCCTTAGCAAAATGGTGGAAAATGGCCAATTTCAGTGCCTTTGCATTTATGGCCAAAACTTTCTGTCCAGGGCTGCAAGAGATTGTTTTCTTGGGTTAAATAAATCTAGAAGCCTTAATTGTTGGAAAAATGTCCGTTAAAGGGCAATTGGATCTCGTTTTCATGCAATTTTACCCTTTCAAAAAATGGTCATAATTTAGCTCATTTTGGGCAAAATGGTAAGGTTAACCCCTTAAGGCTGGTTTTCACTAGCGACGGAGTCGGAGTCGGAGTCGTAGTCGGAACAGTTGAGCGTTACGATCTGGTGAAAATCAAACATCGGAGTCGTAAGCAATTCTTTTGAGTTACCGCTCCGACTCCGTCGCTTACGATCAAATGAAAACCATACTGTCGGAGTCGCAAGCAGAAGCGGAAGAATAAACCAATCACAACGCCTGAAAACAAGTATTATTACTGGGTTATTCCTCCGCTTTTGCTTGCGACTCCGACAACGCAGTTTTCACTAGATCGTAAGCGACGTAGTCGGAAGCGGAGTCGGAAGAAAATGGAACCGTTCTGATCCTTGCGACTCCGATTCCGTCGAGCTTATGACTCCGCTTACGACTCCGATCTTTGATTTTCACTAGGTCATAAGCGCTTTTACGACTCCGACTACGACTCCGACTCCGACTCCGTCGCTAGTGAAAACCAGCCTTTAGCAAAATGGTGGAAAACGGCCAATTTCAGTGCCTTTGCATTTATGGCCAAAACGTTGTCTCCAGGGCTCCCAGAGATTGTTTTCTTGGTTAAAATCAATCTAGAAGCCTTAATTGTTGGAAAAATGGCCGTTAAAGGGCCATTGGATCTCGTTTTTATGCAATTTTACGCTTTCAAAAAATGGTCATAATTTAGCTCATTTTGGGCAAAATGGTAAGGTTAACCCCTTA
>BLFK01000484.1:710228-715228 GCA_014634185.1 Astreopora myriophthalma
GCCAGCATTAGCATCAGCATTAGTATGCTGATGGATTAGTATTAGTATTAGCATTAGTATGCTGATGGATTAGTATTAGTATTAGCATTAGCATTAGCACGAGTACAACTTCCGAACTTTGTGTCTTACAACTTTGTGTCAGGATTGTTTCTACCGCTTTACTGAAGGTGTTCATCAGGTGATAGTGTCAGCTGGCTAGCATCGGTGTAAGTAGCGCCGTGGTTGATGTTGATTGGTGATGAGAAACACCTTTCCTGGTACTTGACAATTTATTGCTCTTTGTCCCACAACAGCAATAAGATACCTACATAAGTGCAACTACGAAAATAGATAAGCGCATTTCATAAGCTAAACAAGTAACCGATTGTTAAAACAGCAAAATATACTAAAAAGTAAAAAGAAAAAGCCAGCTAGCCGCGACAATCTTGGAATAGGAACAACTTGATCAAATCATTCAGTCACAACCTGGATAACACGTAAAAAAAGGGCCCTCTGTTGCATCCTCAGTTTTCCCTGCTCCCTCATCCCGTTCTGCAGAAGGAGTCGCCTGCGGAGGAGGCTGGGAAACGGCTTATTGTGGCTGGCCTGTTTAGTCAGTCTATTGGATCTTCTTGGCTCTTCCTTGGAAACTTTCCATACTTGCATTACCTCCAAAGAAATCCACCAAACTATGATACGTCGATGATGGAACGGTGCTGTTAAAATAAAAATAAAAAGATGCCAGAAAACTGAGACGCAGTCAAAAATAAAGCAAACAAACAACTTGTTAAGACGTTTACAAGTAATTGTTGATTTAATGTTGACACCAGGAAACATCAAACATCAAGGAACAAACAACTTTAAAAGTAGATTAAACTATACGTACTAAGAAAAAAAAAACATTACTGAGCTTGAATGAAATGACTATGAAGTGCGGGTTAGAAATGAATTGAAGAAGTAGAACTTCATAATCATTTCATTCATCATTCGTATCACTTCATAATTATTTCATTCATCATTCCTATCACTTCATAATCATTTCATTCATTATTCCTACCACTTCATAATCATTTCATTTACCATTCCTATCACGGGAAAACACACATGAGCCCAAAAAATTGACCTGCTCTCAACTGTGTGGCTTCATAGCTCAGTTGGTAAGAGCACTGCACCGGCATAGCAGAGGTCGTGGGTTCGAATCCCGTTGAAGTCACTTGAAGTTTTCAAGTGCATATATGAGACAATTGCTTAAATTGTCCAGAAAGTGTGAGGATCACTTCTTCAATTCACTACTGAGCTTGTTGTCATAGTAACTATCTTTGGAACAGCACATTAACACTCACCCTTTAAGCCAGACAAAGAAATACATAATTTTTGGAAGGAATATCAGCCTCTTGTTCCGCAGGACGCCATCAACGATTTCATTTGTGACCCATCCAGGTTCAAGAATTGGCAACAATCGAGGAAACCTACAGATTGAACAAAACCTCAATATTTCATGTACATGTACGCGCCAATTCTTCTTCAATACATGTACGTGCCAATTCTTTCATGTACGCGCTTTTGATCTTCCATTGTAAAAAGCGCTATAGAAATATTAAATATTAATATATTACATCTTATTTCAATGCACATTTCTTCGGTCATTTACAGATTTAACCCTCTGTAACTTGTTTTTTGTTCCTTTTGTATAGCGTGTGTTCACTTTGACATCACAGCGGCCAACAAAGAAATGGCAGGCATGTTGCAGAGAAAAAAATGGGAATTGAACGTTATAAACCAACATGTCTACCAGTCACGTGACTGAAGTCTCTATTTCACACATTCGACCTTTTGTCTTATTGTGACACTAATAATTACCTGGTTGTGGCTCCGTGAAACAGGCCTGTGTTGATAAAGTACGGACAGACGACAGTGGTGTGAATGCCATCCTTCTTCAACACACCCAATTCCATGTGAAGAGATTCGTCAAACCCAACAGCTCCAAATTTAGAGGCGCAATAATCACACAAACCAGACGCACCAAATAAACCAGCGGATGACGCTATTGTCACAACATGGCCATGATTTTTGTCCAACATGGATGGCAAAAAGGCTTTGGTTGTCTGTTGTAAAAGACAAAAGAAAGGGAAAAATTTACGCACGAACAATTGTCAAACAGCAATATGACCATTTAGCTGCCTAGACTTTGTTCGCTCATCCTGTAACAAGCTTTCGGTTTGCGTTGAAGCGAGTAGTAAGTTTAAAAACATTAAATAACTCTAGGAGAATGACGAAAATGGCAATTCCGCGCCGCTAGATTCCAAAAATTTCCGGACACACCGGATTGGCTAGGGTTGGGGATGGGTACTTGCAAGCTAGCGCCTCTGAACTTTATTTAAGTGTCAACTGTACGTAGCACTAGTTGGGGAGACTATGCGGAAGAAATGTTCGTTTTGAGAGAAATGCCCGGCGAAAAACCTCTCGGACTAAGGCCGAGAACCAACAAACTCAACTCACACAACCCTGAGTCCGGGGGGATCGAACCCCAGACACATTGGCGGAAGGCGAGTCCATTTCTGCTTCATAGACATCCTAAGGTTTAATTTGTATAACTAAAACGAAGTGTTGTGTATGCTTACCCAGAAATGTGCCATTGTATTGACTTTCATAGTTTTCCGAATCAAGGAATCTTCTGTTTCCAAAAACTTTTTGCCGCTAACAATACCAGCGTTGTTAATCAATATCGTGACATCGCCCAACTCAGTTCTCACAAGATCTGCCACGCGGTAAATGTCTTTTCTCTTACTGCAATCGCACTTGTATCCATGAGCTTTTCCGCCTTGTAACTGAATCTCTCTTACCGTTTCGTCGTTGGCGGATTGATTGATATCAACACAAGCCACTGTCGCTCCAAGCCTCGCGAATTTGAAGGCCATGAGGCGACCTATGCCGCTTCCAGCGCCCGTTAAGAAGATTATTTCTCCATTGATGTCTTTGCGCGGCGGAGGAAACAATATTTGTACGAACGCCTTAAGAAATTGGACACACATGGATGCCGCGAAAACCAAGGTCTCCACGATGAAAGATGCCATTTTTAGGGGAACAAACTTTCTCTAGCAAGTTAGGATGTACCTTGCGGCCGATTAGTTGCTAACGCTAAGTCAGTATTTGCTCCCGTGTCCAGGCGCAACACTCGCTAGATCACTGTAAACAAGAGGCTCGAGCTAAAATAAAGAATATAACCGCCAACAGGACTACATATTAGCATAAAGTCTTAATAGCATTAAGTGTTCATTTAAATATTACCATAACATTAATTAAATAACAACGTTTGTAAACAAAGAGCTCTGAAATTTCGTTTTATTAAAAAAATAAGGGGCATATTTGAAAAGCAAAAACGATTTGAGCGAATTCAGGGTGAAGATGACGGTGGGAAAAACTCCTTTTACATCGACAAATATGTTGTTGAGCTGTTGAGCTGCGCCCTTCGCAATTCAGCCTTCGGGCTGCATGTAAGGGTGATTAGCAGACACACAACAAATATCGACTTTGGTATGTTAGCTGCTTAGCAATGGGAGAAAGGACAACTGAAAGGGAAATGAGCTACAAGAACGCCTGGTGAGCTAGGTGATCTAGTGTTTATCTAGGTTTTTATACAAAGTACCCCAACTGGTCTATGCGCTCATCCGACCGGTGTTACAGAGGTCCTGGTTTCGCCCGTTGCTAAGCAACTAACATACTTTCTCACGGGCGCATTACACCTTCAGCATCATTAATAGGTAGCAAATATGACTGTTATATTCTGAAATGTGCAACGCTGTAAAACGTCCGCCTGGTGAAAACCCCTTTGATTCTATCTCACATAATTGTGACACAAATAATCAGAGTAGTGGCATCTTATTGACCTTTAGATGTCTGTGCGGATCGATGAAAAAATACTTTTTTCACCTATTGCCTTGAACTTGAAAAAAATATGCACCTTAGAAGACAAGACTGTCAAATGAAGTTCTGGAGGTTACTTTGCAAGAATCCTTCTCAACACAAACACTCTTAATTAGTATTCTGTTTTTCAGTGGCCCACGTTACAGCTTGTTCACAGGTCTCCTGCTAGCTAGGTGGAAAACGCTATTCTCGTTACCTAAGCACGGATCTTAAGTTTGCGTACGAAAGAGAAGAGCTCTGGAATCGAGATGGCAGAAACACCGGAAGTTTGTCGTTGGCGCTTGTGCAAAAGCGCTGAAACCAACATTTGTGGCGACGAACACGACCGAAGAGCAGATTTAGATTGTGGGCGGCGTAAGACCCAGCACGAGTAATAAGCACATTAAACGCAGGGAAACAAAGATCAACACTGTGTTGTTTATAATAGTTTTCTTACTCGCCACCTACACTGCTTGACACAGTACCAATCTCGTTCCCAGAGCCCACGTGCCTTTTGGTCAGCACCAAGATACGGGGCTCTGGAATAATCAAATTCCAGAACTATGATATGAGAGATATGATACTCCGTATCTTGGTGCTGACCAAAAGGCACGTGGGCTCTGGGAACGAGATTGACACAGAAAAGACACAGTACTTGATCGACTGGGGCCCGTAACTATGTATAGCCAGCGGTAGCTTGATCAATTTGTGCGCATGAACACTGCGCATTCGAGGCTGTGCCTTGGTGATGTTGGACGTGGGTGAATGGTAAGTGTGTTCTTTACACAAATAATCCGTCAAACCCAACTTAATTTATCCCTGGAGGTATTCGTCAGGGTCAGGAACGATTTAAACGCATTTGAAGGGAAAGACACTGTTTCTATGTGAGGTTTTTAGCCCTTTATGGAGGCAGGCGAACCGTATTCAAATAGCCATGTGAGAAAACCAACATGTCAGATACAATGACTTTCAAGCTCTCCTGTTCTCTCAGTCGAGCTCACTGGCCTTCAACGTTTTCATAAAACTAAGTCCACGCATCAGATATGGTCGGTGCTGAAAGAAACCAAAATTAAAGGAGAAGTACGCTCCAGATACCATAATTATAATTTTATCTCTGC
>BLFK01000484.1:720228-722091 GCA_014634185.1 Astreopora myriophthalma
AAACTGGTTTTTATATGGTATCCTATTAGTTGAAGATCAAATCTCAAAGACTGTCCAAATAAATCCCAAATCCAAAGACTTTCAAATCCCATAGGGCAAATGCTGTGTTCCAAAATAGAATACTGATGTGTTTGTCGTGAGGTCAGAAACTGAGGGTAATGGTGTCAGAGGGCTTTGCAATATTGTGTTATGATTTCCGATGGCAATATTTTAATTGAATACAAGTCTGTCAAGTCAGCAACTTAAGCAGTTGTAAAGAAGCTGTTAAAATCCAGGCTTGAACGGGATTCAAACTCATGACTGTGTGATTGCACTGCACGCTGCTTTGACTACTTGCTGAGTTACCAAGCCAACTGAGAGCTGGTCAATTGCGAGTTCATTTGATGCCATAAAAATTAATGATCCCATAGGAAGTGAATATAATTATGAGGGAATACATCAAAAGTCATATATCAAACTTCAGATAAGAAATGTTATTTTGTAAGTAAGCCCCTTATAAGCAGTTGCAGAGAAGCCAAACAAAAATCCAGGCTTGCATGGGACTCAAACCCTTGACTGTACGAGTGTACTGCAACCTGCTCTACCAGCTGGGTTATCAAGCCAATTGGGAGCTGGTCATTTGTGAGTTTGTATGGCAAACCATAGGAGGTGAATTCATGATAGAAAATAATTATATGAATTATCACATATTGAACTGTGGATATGAAAATGTTACGATGTAAGTTTGATCATTGCAGTGAGGTCAGCACCTTAAGCAGTCGCAAAGAAGCCTGAAAAGAGCAAAACAAAACAAAAAAAATAATAATAATAAAAACTAGGCTTGAATGGGACTCGAACTTATGAATGTGCAATTGTGCTGCACACCGGTCTACACGGTGAGCTATCAAGGCAACTGGAAGCTGGTCAGTTTTGAGCTTGACATTATATACCTCTGTACAAGGTGACTGCATGATTGAGAATTTTATTATAATTATGAAATGTCCCAGTTGGCTTTTTCAGGGTTCTTTGCAACTGCTTAAGTTTCTGACTTTACTGCGATGATGAAACATACATCATAACAGTTCAGACATGCACAGGGTTCGTATGGGTCATGGAAAACCAGGAAAGTCGTGGAATTTCAGTATTTAGTTTCCAGGCCTGGAAAGTCGTGGAATTTAATTGTGGGTCATGCAAAGTTAGAAAATTATACAGCTACTGTATGTATGATAGATGTCAAAGTAAGAACAAAATGAAAGAAAGGCATGTTATCAGAAAATACCCTAAAACAAGGACAATTTTGACAATTTTCGAAAGTGACAGCAAAACTTTAGGTCATGGAAAACTGGAAAGAGTCATGGAAGAGGTCATGGAAAGTCATGGAATTTGAAAATCAGAAGAATACGAACCCTGGTGCAGCTCAATCTATGACAATCCCATTTTGTGTGGTTGTTCTCTATCACGAATACAACTGTTTCGGACATGACACATTACATCACCATAGAGAGGATGTTCTGAATGAAATTTCAGCAAGGAATTCTAAAATTTTCCCCTCAAGCTCTCATTTGTACTTGTGTAACTTCCTTTTTTATTTCACTTGTCGAATCTGCTGTAGCAATAATTTATCCATCAATTTTGTGTTCAGTCGATCCCGTAGAATGGTAAGGCCACGAACATAGGGTACATGTATGAGCGCTTTGTATAGGAGAACTAATGAGCTTGTCTTATCTTTGGACAAAGTGTTATAAGGGAACAAAAAGCCTGAGGGGATGTCATCAGCAAACTTATCCATCCCAACCACTCCTCTGGGGGGAGGGGGGTTGATTGCCCCCACCCCCACCCTTTAGAAATCAAAATACCTATCTTCGTGACAACATTGTGAATGCT
>BLFK01000485.1:7784-10284 GCA_014634185.1 Astreopora myriophthalma
TACTCAGCGTTGCTCTAAGCTGCTCATTGTGTCGCTCTGAGCTGCTCAATGATTACTCAGCGTTGCTCTGAGCTGTTCATTGCGTCACTCTGAGCTGCTCATTGATTACTCCGAGTTGCTCTGTTATTATTCACATCAGTGTTCTGATATCAATCAGCGAAAAGATGCATTAGGGTAAGCGAACCATAAGATTCTATGGAATTCATAGAACAGATCAATGTAAAAATAAAAACTCAACAAGCGATCAAAATTCACTGATTCAAGCTCCATCAGAAGAACTGATCACTATTCACGTGGAATGATGATAAAGTGCATATTTACAACTTATTTAAAACCATACTCAATTGACCATGTCCGGCACACAACTGGTGTGAGACGTGTACAATAGCTGGACTGAAAGATTGCCACATTTTATTGAGACAAAGAGCCCATTTGATTTCTTTCTATAGTTTTTTTCATTCATTCATTCATTTTTCATTCTGTAGATATTTTGCCAAGTCTTCATTTTCGATGCTTTGTTTGTTTTTAAGTCATTAAAATAGATTGTGTCTTGAAAACTGGTTTGGTCTGTTTTTTCTAACCAACCCTTAAGCTTGTTTCAACTCGTTTGACCGGGACGTCCATGCCTTCTCATTGGTTCTTCGCTACTCCATTGTTCTTTCCCTATATAAGCGCGACACTACCCGGCTGGTTGGGCGGAATCGTACCACTAGAGCTCAATACACTTCACTCCAAATACAATTCAAAACCAATACATACACTCATCTCATTAAACCCCATCACATACCAAGATCTTCTGCATCTGATTAAACTCTTAAAGCGCAATACCGCGGCCATCTTGGATTTACCCTCGTACACCTACGTGATGTGCATCTCCTTAAGACCCCCTCTAAACCTTCAAGGATTGCATCTCATTAAAAAACCGGTTTGGGTTGAATTTTCCACGGGCGGCCATTTTGAATAAATTGATCTAGTCATTCCCCCTATACTACTGAGGACCTTGTGCCGTCCAATATAAGAGTGGTATCATCAGCATACTGGCTTATTTTGCATTCCTTGTCCGAAATTTGAATGCCACGAATTAATGTATCTCGTCTTTGCTGCTGCCCCCAGGATTTTAGCACATAAAATGAAAAGGTAAGGGGACGGGGGAGAGCCTTGACGCACACCTCTACTTAAGTTAAAGAAATCTGATGACCAGCCATTGTTTTGTGTACTGCTGCTAATATCGGTATTAAAGAGTTTTATCCAGAGTATAAGAGAATCTCCAAAGTTATAATATTTCAACTTTTTTTCAATAAAAGACCATTCAAGAGTGTCAAATGCTTTTTCAAAATCAATGAAAAGGAGAAGTCCTGGAATTTTTTCGATGTCTGTATAACTTAAGATACTATTTAACAACAATATATTTTTGCCAATAAACCTGTTTTCCGTCCGTTCCAGGTGTCTTGTTTGATTCCATATTTTTTAAACTTTCCAGACATTCTCTAGCCGTTAGCAGACCTTCACAAAGTCTTCTTTCGTCATCACTCATTGTACATTGAGTCCCTTGTTGAAAAAAGAGGTCTTCACCTGTTTTTAGCGTGGTGTTGTCATCGATTTTCAGATTTCTTATTGTCTTACTATTAAAATGCCCTTTCTCCAACTAAAAAAAATACTTTGTATTTTGCTCCCCTTCTTTGTATCAACGTGTTCTGGACCTGACAATCCAACCTTGGGTTTTGTAGTTAATCCATTGCTCTAGGCTTTGTTTCTTGATCTCCAGATCTGTACGAATTTCGCGCTTTTGAATTTCAGAAATGTTATTTTCAAGTTTGCGCTCCAGCATTAAAATCTCGGTCTCCAGGGTCTTCTCAGTTCGTTTTTGTTTTGCCTTTTGTTGTTTGGCATATTTAATCGAACTTGCTCTTATCTGCATTTTCATCTCATCCCACAAAAGCATCGTGTCAACTGATTCGTCCTCTTTGCAATCATTTGACACTTTATTTATGGTTTCTTTGATAAGGTTGATATATTCAAGATCCTTTAGAAAGTGACTATTCAACTTCCAGAAACCTGGTCCTCTAGCGATACATACGGTATAACGATACGGTATAACGATAAATGTCCCAGCAAAAGTTACAGTAAAATGTAAGGGACAGAACCCCGATATAACGATCTTCGATATAACGATGAGTTTTTAGCGCACCGAGCGTAAAATCTTCCCCGATATAACGATATTACAGCATCAGTACACAGACACAACTTCAAATGTTTTAAGTTTTGTTTTGTTTCCCTTTTACGATTCATACCACAGACTTTGTTGTGTAACCTTGATAACGTCTAATGCTTTGCAAATTGCGAGTCATTTGATACTCATTACAAGTTTATGAACTGAAGAAATGATCCTCACACTTTCTGGACAATTTAAGCACTTATGTGCACAATTGTCTCTTATGTGCACCATAATCATTTCTTTCATTCACCATTCCTTTCACGGGAAAACACGCATGAGCCCAGC
>BLFK01000485.1:17784-25284 GCA_014634185.1 Astreopora myriophthalma
TTGTTTGTCATAAACTTTTTTACCATCTTCGTTATGAGCAATTACTTTTAATTGTCCATACAGTTTACGAACAAACGGTAAAAAGTTATGACGTTTTGACCTTCCGGAAGAAGTGCGAGTTAAAATGTACAAGTAATGACCTCTGGAAGGTCGAAACGTTGTAACTTTTTATTGTTAGGTTTTATCATAAAATCGATTTCTAAGCAATTACTCATCAAGTTTAGGAACATCAGTGATTAAATTTCCATAAGCTCTTGTTTTAGGGTTAATTTTATATGCATTTCGTTTTGGTTGTGTATATATTCCTGTTCCAATTTGTAGAGTTTGTTTTATCTTCTTTAATGATATTTAACTTTTTTGTACTTTTGTATTAATTTCATATCTTCTGTCAATTTATCAATTTTCTCTTCATTTTTCATTTTGGATTTACCTCTTGATGAAGAACCTTTTGTTTGAGCTAGCCTATTTAATAGTTGATCATTATTATCATCATATTCATCAACATCAAGATCACCTTTTACACTTGATTTTAACACATCTGATGGTGCATATAGATTGTATTCCATCAATTTCTGTATTTCATTTATATCAAATCCTTTATTCTTAATTTATTTTTATTTTATTTTATTTTATTTTATTTTTATTTTATTTTACTTAATTTATTTTACTTAATTTATTTTTATTTTATTTTATTCTTAATTAATTTATTTTATTAATCATTTATATCAAATCCTTTAATCTGACTTCATTGTTGGTTCCATAAGGGTTGGTTTGTAATCAATTGGTAATGTTGTTTTTTCTATTGTTTGATCTGGTAACTGATAAAATATCATCAAATCTTCTAAAGAACTGGTAATTGCTTTTTGATTTTTTTGAATTCGTTCGATCATTTTATCTTGTTTGTCGTCAATTGTTTTTTTTAACTTGTTTTTCACCATCAAAAACTGGTTTGAGAAGTTCTGATGTCCCTTCATATACATCTTCTTGCGTTTCTTTTATGGTATCTCTTACGATGTTAGTCATTTTTCCTGGTTTACTTTTGGAATAGTAAGTTTCTTATATCTTTCAGTATCCTTTATATTATTACATTATATAAACTTATCTCAACTTATCTGAACTTATCTTTTAATATAATGTATTAATATACAATGGAAATACCAAATTATGATTTTAATAATGATCAAAATAATAATTTCAAACAATTGTATCAATCTATGCCAAATGATACTTTTAGAATGTTAATTTGTGGTAACTCAGGATCAGGAAAAAAAATTTATTATACCATATGTTGATGAAACCTTTGGTTTTTCTTACGATCAAACCTACTCGTATGGTAAAAATTTAGAACAAGATAAATATGAAAAATACATGACATTATACGTTACAATAATGATGAAATAAAACCTGCTAATAGTTTAGAAAATGATTTGCAAAACATAGTATCTTTGGTGATTTCATTTCTGAGAAGAACCAAAAACCATTGATTGATTATTTCATAAGGGCTAGACATAAAAACTGTTCAGTTATATATCTAAGGGCCTCTTCATATGAGCCCGGTTACCGGGCTGGCCCGGTAAGCGGGACGGATTTTGTCTCGTGTTCATATGGGAAATTTTCATCCCGGTTACCGAGATGAAATTCAAGAAACAAAACCAAAATAGTGAAACATAAACTTGTATCGCTCGCGGCTGTCGTAGCTTTGTGGACTCTTGTAACTTTCCTAATGAAGCAAATTCGCATGCTTTTGAAGTGGAAATACATACACGTCAAAAATTATGCCATTTTGGTCGCTACGATCCGAAAGCGAAGCTATTTTGTCAAGAAAGTTTCGTCCCGGTCACCCGGGCTGGAGTGTTCATATGGCAAAATTCTCATCCCGGTTGCCGAGATCTCGGCCGGAAAAACCGAGATCTCGGTAACCGAGCCAGCCCGGCTTCTCATATGAACACATCGTAAATTTTACAAAGGAAAGAGTGGCGAGGCGAGATCTCGGAAGCCGAGCCAGCCCGGTTGACCGGGCTCATATGAAGAGGCCCTAAGTCAGTCATTTTATAAAACCCCAAAAGACATAAGACTGAACTGAAGTCATTATGTTATTTAGGATTTTCCAAGCAGCAATGAATGAAATTTGATTTCAAGAGAGCTTGGTATTTGAAAGGATCAATATATTAAAGCCATTAAAACCATATTCATTTTTATATGTTCATATACCTCAGAAATTTGTAAAGAGAAAATTTTATGGAAATATGTAATATAATAATGTAAATGGGTATTTTCAATGAACATAAAAAGACGACTCAATCAAATCAGACTCTAAAGGATTAAGAGGACCAGTTGGACCCCAAGGAATTGGTTTCAAACTTGATCTAAATAATAACTATGATATGGAGAATAAAAAATTGGTTAATGTAAAAGAGGCTGATAATAATAGAGATCAAATGAAACTATGATCCTCGCAGTTATGGACGCACTCTTAGCAATTGCGGGTCTTTCTGCAAGTACCGGAAAGCTTTGTATTTTTAGTAACTTGGGAATAGTCTTTATTTGGAGTTGTTTTGTTTCCTGTCTTTTATTTCTTTTGTTTTACGTAAGCTTACGTAATCTGTGCTCCGGTACTCACAGAAGCTGCCGCAATTGCATAGAGAAGCCTGAAAAAAAATTCAGAACTTCAAAGGAGTTTGAACCCGTGACCTCACGACGCTCTAACCAACTGAGCTATGAAGCCACTGATGTGGGGAGCTGGTCATTTGTGGGTTCAGACGTTCCTGTGATGAACGAATGAACGGATGAAATGATATATGAAATGAATCATATATTGAACTGAGAATATAAAATCAAATGAAGCTATGATCCTTGCAGTTATGGATGCAATTTTAGCAGTTTTTTCAGGCTTCTCTACATAGTTGCTAAAATTCCGTCCATAACTGCGAAGATCATGGCTTCATTTGATTTCATATCCGCAGTTCAATATATGATTCATTTCATATATCATTTCATCCGTTCAATAATAGAGATGTTCCAACTCTTCATCAAGTTCAAAATATGATATCATCGAGTGGAATTTTCAACAAAACTCTAGTGGTGATTATTTATTCGATTATAAACTTCTTAAACAGATTAGTGATCCCAAAGAAATTAGTGATTGTGTTAATTTAAACTATCTTGTAAAAAAACACTTTCGAATACACTAATGAAAAAGCAACTGAATGTTTAGACATGAATAACTGGGAAATAAACAATTTAAAAACACTGACCAATCTTCATCAGATTGTTTTGCTGTGAGCAAAAATTATGTAGATGACGGGTTGAATAACATATTACCTGGTAGTGTTTTAAATTTAAGATCTCTCAATTCTGAATTTCTTAATACAAAAGATCCCTCAAATACACCATTACAAGGAAACCTTAAAATGAATAATCATTACATAACCCATCTTAAAACAGACGACAATAATGATTCAAGTTCAAGCAATGTTGGGTTTGTGAAAAAAAGTGTTTCAGCTATGGAATCAAGTTTACAAACTAAACTAAACCAAAGACGTAAAAAACTAAAAATATTCAGACATTTTGATATGCATGAACACAGGATAAAAAACTTGAAAGATCCTTTTGATGGCCAGGATGCAGTAGATCTAAGATATCATAATAGTAATTGTGGTGTCTCGCCAAATGTGGTGCGTTTCCGTCTCCAGGAGGAGAGTTCGTTTTCATAACAACAACAACAACATGCTTTATTCTCCGCTACTCGCCTACTCGTATTAGCGCGCTCTTTTCTGTTTATGTTCCTATCCCATAATACACGGAATGCTAGTAACTTCCGTTTCCGGTACACTACAGTAATGTTTTTCATTATCCAAACGGTATGGCTTGTTCTGACTTGAATATGAATAGTCATGTAATCCTTAGCTTAGGGAATGCCATTAATAATGATGAAGCAATTAATAAAGAACAAATGGATATAGAATTAAATAAAAAACTTAATACTAGGTCCACTTCATATTTAAATATCGATGTACATGAAATTATTGGATTAAAAACTCCCTCAAAAGAAGAATTGCATGGACCTGTAAATGTAGCTTTCTTAAATGCTGAGATGAAAACTGTAATAGATCACATCAATAAAACACTTTTTTCAAATGCACATCCTGATAAAAATGTAGTAAAATATTTAATGGATGATGTTGATGAAACTTCTTCAGAGACTGATATTGAAATTGACAAAATTGATAATCTCGATAAAAGTTTTCATACATATGATAAGAGAGTAATATTTGTTAGACCTATAAAAAATGGTAATGGCTATGATTGAAGAATTGGTTTGAATCTTTTTCTTATCCATGATCCAAAATAAGATAAATATTATAAAATTTGTGTTGAATTGAATTTGTGTTGAATGTAAATGAATTACATTCTGTCACCAGGAAAAAACAATGTACTCATCGTGGAGGAGTTTACACTAGAAGCACTATTCTTGCTAATGAATTTAGTACAATGACTGCACCAATTTATCTGTACTGTGATATTGATCTCTTGCGTCCTACTTGTTACATAAGTGATATTAATACAAATGTTTATGATTTTCATAATGCGTTTGAGGCTTCAAGAAATGAGTTAAAAATGAATGTACCGATCAATATCAATAATAAAAAGAAATGAAAATTTAGCCTTACCTTTCAACTGGAATGATGTAGTATCAATTCATTGTCTAAAAAATTTTGCATGAAGAGTATTTATAACAGGAACTATTAATCAAACAAAGTTTATTTATTTAATGGAACTGACTTAATAATAACTTTTCAAGATTCCATATTTATTTTTATATTACAGTTGTTTCAAATGTCTTAGTTAATAATAGAAGGGATTCATTAATTCGAACATTTCAAAACAATTTTCCAAGCCATTCTCACGGTACCCCTTTATTCAATACAGGTAATATCATAACATTAAACCGATACTTTTCATCAATAACAAGTATTAAATTTAAGATTTTAAATAATGGTAATGCAATTATATCATACAATTCCCTTGCTACATAATAAGTGGGACTCATTTATTGTTTAACAAATAATATTTAAATTTAATATAAATATGTAATATAATGACTGAAAAAGACATTTTCAATTTTAATCATATTGACAAAAACGAGCAAGTAAAAAGTGTCTGAAATCAAAGCATTGTATAAATTTTATCATAAAAAACTTTGGTCTTATAATAAGACTTTCAAACATTTCAAAGGATTAAACTTAACTGTAAATTTAACTTTGGTAATTTTAATTGTTTCAGGAACAATAAGTGGTGGAATAACATTAAATCCCCTTATATTAGGAACTATTTCAGGAGCTGGTTTATTGCTTAGAACATTTAGCGAAATAAAACATTACAAAAAGAAATTCGAAATGTCTAAATTTGCTTACACAATGTATGAAAAAGTGCTAGTTGATCTAAGGTCGTATTTAAGAGGTAATGAATTTAACCACACTGTATTTATCAATAAATTGAGAATGATAGATGAAATAATTATTGATCTATGTCCTCTTGCTGATAAATTTGAAAATCAATACGAAAAAAAATTCAACATAAATCATCAAGATTATTAGTTTTTATGTGCAAGCAATATTCAATATTAAATTTTAAAGTCTTCTTTGATTTGGTTATTGGTATTTTTTTATAAGGCAATCCTTTTACTTTAAAAATTTCTTTTGACTTTAAATTTCACACTAATAATTCTTTTTCTGCTTTCATGAATTTGAGGTAATATTTCAAATATCTTTTTCCTATCATCACAACTCAACATAATATCATTTTTCTGGCAAATATCTGTTATTATTTTTTTCTCAAGCATCTGAGCGGGCCGGAATCCTAATTCCTCGGATCTGATTGGCTAATCACGCGCTCATGACCGGTCCAGCTTTTTACGATACGGCAAACGGGCCAGATTTTTTTCCTGCTCAACGCTGTACCTAAATTTCGCTCCTGAAAGTTAGCGGTATTCGTCAATCTTTTGCCTTTTTTACACTTCCAACGACGATAAGACGACGCAAGTTTATCCCAGTTCACTTTTAAATGGGAAGGAAACTCACTGTAAGTAAATTATTTGAGTGTTTTGAAGTTGTGAGAGTTTGCTTGGTTGTTTGTAGCTTGGCGCTGTGATGGTGTGTAATCCTGTGTTTCTCTTGCCGTAAAATTTGAGTCAATTTTAATTCGAGTTTACCTCTGATCGTTGCTGTATTTAAGATAATTTCGGTGGAATACACTTAACGAATTTCTTCGCTTTCTGCTATTCAGTTTACGGTAGAAAGGTCTGATTTCAAGTGATTTTAATAACAAGGGCTGTGTTGTTTTTGTAGTAAAACTTCAAACTTCGCACGAAATTTCAAACCAGAAAAACAGTTTTTGGAGAACCTAACTGGTAAAATAAATGCAACTAACATGAAGTAGATCGAAAAATATCTGTTCTTTAATACATCTTTCCTTTTCTAGTATCTGAGTCACTCGTTCGTTGCGAAGATTTTTTACAAATCGTTAGTAGATGGCGTGCAAGTCGATGACAAAGTTGCGTAAACAAACGCATTTGTAATCTGTAAAACAAATTTACTGCAAGAAAAAAATTAACATGTTATTTGCCGGCTTAGCGTCAGTCTGTATGGTGAAAAACTGTGACCTCGTGCGTGAAAATGCATTTTCAAGCCCTCGGTCACAGTTTTTCACCATACGGACCTCCCAGCTGGCAAATAACATATATATATTTTGTATGTGATATTTCATATTCTAAACTGACTTGTTATGAATCAAATACATCTTATCATAAAAGTTAAATTTTTTTGTAAAATCATAAGTATGAACAATATCACATTTTTTACAAACATTAACACCTGATGTTTTTATTAATGTTTTTTTTTTCACAACATTCAAGAGATTTTCTTATCAGTATAATTCATGTATTTGTTCATTATAAAATTCTCAATAAATATTGTCACTGATTTCTTTCATAGCTTCATGAATAACATCATTACTATTGTGTCCGTACCCAAGAAATGACCCGTGGATAAAATGGCCGACCGGAAAACTTTAATCTTACTCAATAACTACTAACTTACAAAATATTAATGCAGGAAGGCATGCTATATAAACCTTTACATCCGCTCTGGGAATTACATAACTTCTTCTTTATCAAAAACCTTATTCATTAACATATAGTCCAGTCGTTAACACCATAACACTTCTTCCCACTTGAAATGTAAATTAGAGGAAAATTAATCTAACAAGTGCACATAACTATCTTAATAATTAAGTTCCTTGAGTTTTGTCATAATGTCCATGGACACCGAGTTCTTTCACATCTCTTCAATTAAACGTTTTGGTTTTGATCGAATTCTAGTTGAATGACGTTTGTTTTCTTCTGGAACGCTTGGAACGCTTCAAACACTTGGAAGAGAATTATCCGAGACATCTTGTGGCGGGACAATCTGTTCAGCTAGTGGGGCTGACACCACGGGCAAG
>BLFK01000485.1:30284-45284 GCA_014634185.1 Astreopora myriophthalma
TGATCAGTTTTTAATTTGGTCAATTATCGTGTCCACTTCAATATAGGAGTCTACAGTTTCAAGTATATCAAATAACTTTCTTTTTACGGATTCTTTAAAAGATTTTTTTGCGCTTTTTTTAGAGTTGCAGGTATCCCGCTTCAAATTTATCAGGTCAACCGGGACGTTCTTGACTTGTTCTTAAGCGAGATCGAAGAAGATGTGAAGGGACGCCCTCCAAGGCCCTTGATCGAGATTCGAGCACGTCCACGCCCATCTCCTTTGATCAGGACCAGACAAAACTTTCAAGGATATCTCAGTGTTTGGCGAATGACGCTCCCTCGACAAGTCGATTACTCAAATGATTTCGATGTTTTCGCCGAGAGAGTGAAGTAGAGATTCATAAACACGTTGAAAAGTGAGGTCTGTGTACATAAAAGTGATATTCAAAAACACAACCAAAGACCGTTCAGGGCAAATGGAGGAGTATTATTTGAAATATCATGGAAATGTTCTTTTCGGGAATGCCACTGAAGAGCAAATCGCCAAAGAGTTTGACGACTTTATCAGAGACGTTCACGGCAAAATCGCGATGCAGGATCAGGCAGGCTCAGGATGGGTGCATGAAAGAATAAGGCACGCTTATGCCAACATTGTGGTTTATCTACCGGTGAGAGGTGGCAGCTATGTGCCAACACTCAAAAAACTGAAAGAGAAAAGGGGGGTTCTCAAGATCCAGAATAGTGACAACGAATGTTTCAAGCGGGCTGTTAATGCGGCTTTGTTTCCTTATCGCGGCAATAATAGATACAGGCCTTCGAAATATCAGACTGACAACGGTTTGGATTACACCAGACTGTAATTTCCCTTTCCGGTGAACAAAATCAAGGACTTCGAAAAACATAACAACCCGTCCATTAATTTTTTTTGGATAGGAGGAAAACGACGTCATCCTTCACAAGACCAGCCGATGGCTCCCAGAGATGAATCGGATTAACCTGATTCTTTTTCAGAAAGAAGACAACTTCACTACGCTCATGTTGAAAGCTTGAGCAGACTGCTTTATGATCAGAATAATCACAGAGAGACGTATTATCACTGTCTGTTGTGTGTCTGTTGTGTTGTGTGGAGCACAAAAAGTGGTGTGAAGCGATGAACAATAAACCAATTGCAGAGAAAAGGCCGAAAGAGTGAGAAAAAATCCTTGAATTCTAAAATTTCAAAAAGCAACAAAAAGTTCCATACGTGATCTACGCGGATTTCGAGTTGCTGGTCATCAAAGACGAAAAACGTCTTTCCGAAAAGGTTGAGACAAAGTCGTTCCACGAGCCTTGCGGTTACTGCTTCACAACCATCCGAAGCGACAGGTAAGGGCTCAATCTTCGTGTCTTTCGTGGGAAAGATCCAGTCGTCCATTTTATCAAGCAGATTCAGAGTGGTGAGAGACAAATTCGAGAGCTTTTGGCAAACCCAGCGCTAATGAAAATGAAATACTTTCAAAAAAGCTCACACAGAGGGGCTGTGGACTCTCGCGTCCACGGTGAAGTACTTTGGAAGGAGAATTAACACGATTCGGAAAAGGTTTTCAATCATGAGACGGGAGAGTACTGCAGTCGAATGCACTGCCTCTGTCGATGGAGAGCAAAGACCGTCCCTGGAAGCTGCCCTTGTTGTGTGGTGATGCCGGAAATTGATGAAGACCTGATTGATTAAGAAATGGAAATTCCCGAGAATCCCTGCACCTGCTCATGGGAGAAGGAGTGCCCGTTCGAAAAACGACAAAAGCTTTCAGCCACCAACGAAGAAAAAGTAAAAAATGAAGAGAACTGCCTTCTTTGTTCAAAATCCCTGTTGGTCAAAAATTTCAAAGACAGCATCAGGGACCACTGCCACACCACATGCAACTCGAAGCTCCTCATCAACCCAAAAACGATTGAGATTCTAGTCTCCTTCCACAACCTGAAAGGCTACGATGGTCATCTCATCATCAAGGAGATCGTGAAGGCTGCGGGCAGCGTGACAAGTCAGTGGCTCGTTTTCAAAGACACGGCGGCATTTCTGACGGGCTAGGGCTTGGAAAAAGCCATGAAAAATACTCCCTGCAAAGAGCTCAGACACACTCTTGGCAAGATCAGCCATCACGAACACAAAGATCTTCTCTTGCAAAAAGGCGTCTATCCTTGGAAACACATGGACTCATGGGAGAAATTCGAGGTAGTATGGCTCCCACTGAAGGAGGCGTTCTTCAGCATTTGAATGACGAGAACATTTCGGACTAGGATTAAGCTCACATGCTGGAGGTTTGGAAAAAAATCAAAGTCAAAAACATGGGGCGTTGTCGTGACCTTTCTTTGGCGATGAATGTTCTTCTTCCGTCCGACGTTTTCGAAAAATTTCGAAGGAACTGTAAAGACAGATATGGCCTTGATCGAGCGCACTTTTTCACCCCTCCGGGCCTCGCATGGGACGCCTTGATAAAGAAGAAGAAGGTGAGACTGGAGCTCTTCACGGACATCGACGAGCACCTTTTCATCAAACGCGGAATTCGTGGCGGAATTTCGATGGAGAGCAAACGTCATGCAAAGGCAAACAATCTGCAGGTGGAAGGTCACAATCCTGAAAGCTAACGACGTGCATCCAGTATCTCGACATGAACAATCTTTATGGTGGGGGAATGTGCGAGTCACTTCCAGTCGATGGCTTCCACTTTAAACGAAAGTTGCCAGCAGAGGAGTAAATCAGAGCAAAGAGCCAGACGAGTAAAAGGGTTGAATACTGGAGGTGGATCTGGAATACTCCACAGAACTCCGCGATCTTCACAATGATTATCCGCTGGCTCTGGAAAAGAAAATAGTCGAGACAGAGTGGCTGTCACCGTACCAGTGTGAAATTCTATGCCAGAGAGACAAAAAAAACTGATGTCGACACTTTCCCATTACCGCACCCTTCAGATTCAGCGAGTGTTGGCTTTCAGTCAAAAGCCCTGGATGAAGGATTATATCGACATGAACACGGAGTTCCAAGCACAGGTGACAAACAACTTCGAAAAGGACTTTTGCAAGCTCATGAACAGCTCTGTCTTTGGAAAGACGATGGAGAACCTGTGGAAGAAGACTGGTGTCAAAATTGTCAAGAGCAGTAAGCCAAAGAGGCCGAGAAAGCTCATCGCGAGTACTCTGTTCTCAAATGTCTGCCAGTTCAACGAGGACCTCACTGGGATTCACATGCACAAAGCCGGGATTCAGCTGAACAAGGCGATCAACATCGGGATCAGCCTTTTGGACACCAGATGTACGACTTCTTTTGCAACAAAATGAAGGCAGTACCGGGGTCGATGCGAGTTGCTCTACACCCACAGTGAAAGTCTTCTGATGGAGATCCAAATGGAGAACGTTTACGACGGCATGGTAAAAGATACAGACAGGTGCGACACAAGCGATTATCTGAGAGATCATCGGCTCCACAGTCAGAAAAACAAAAAGGTCCTTGGAAAGATAAAGGATTCTGCAGGATCGAAGAGGTCGTCTGTCTGCAGCCAAAGATGTATTCAATCATGAGGAAGGATGAGCAAAACATCAACAAGGCAAAAGGAGTGTGAGGGTGCGTTGTCAAAAAAATGACCAATCACGAATCTTTCAAAGAGGTCCTCAGCCTCGGCGAAAAAATGGAGTACGAAATGAACATGTTCTGCAGCTTCACCCACCAAGTTCACGGAATCACGGTGAAGAAAATTTCACTCTCACCTCTCGACATAAAACAATGGATCGGTGAAGATGGAATCCACATGAAAGCCTTCAGTCACTTTGCACTGGCAGGTGGTAACTGAGTGCTGGCTGGAACAAGGAGGAGCTCTTCACGAACGAAAATAATACAGCACAGGCTGCTCAGATTTGATGAAAACGCGTTCGATTTCGAAAACTTTCAAAGGCCAAATCGGATCAGTTGCGCGTTTTTCGCCACCTTCAAGCTCGCCAGGTCGGAACAGATATGCACTCTGACAAAATCGGAAAGCTCTTTTTCGAACTCGCCAACGGGTCGTCCGTAATCGATCTTTCTCTTTTATCGCAACTGCAGGTTTTTTACCCGACATGCTGGTTACTTCGCTGCCGATCGTGGAAACAACGTCGAGTAGTCTTAGTTATTCCAGGTCAAGGCTTAAGCTGCTTTGAATCAAGAGTCGATGTCGACAATAGTAAAGGCGTATTTGGAAACCTACCGATGGTGAGGAAGTCTGTCGTGCGGCAAAAAAGAGGTCAGCTTGGCGGCGATCGGTGTGGTGACATCAAACCAAGGCTGCGGAATGTATTTTGGCGCAGGGACTTTTGCAGTAGATTTGTAGTAGATTTGCGAGAGTTTTGAGTCCATATATCATCAGCGTTTTGATCAGAATGTGGGCAAGCTTCCAGGTAGCAGCCACGGTCTTGAGGCTCAGGATTGAAATCAATCACGAAGTGAAGCAGCTTCGAAATCTGATAGATTTCACAGGCTGTTGGAACGCCAATGATAAAGTTTATTTTGAAAATAAAATTTGAAGATCATGACTGAAAGGTTCAAACCGGCGAGGAATTTGAATAGCCAAGCGCCCAATCCGATTCTCCTTGTGAGAGATCGAGTTTTTGAACGGTTTCGTAAAGTGAATCCAGAGATTTTCTCCTTTTCAGGGTTGTCGTCAGAATCCTCCTCATCACACGTCTTTTTCGCTGCCAGGACACACCTTTTGAATTCCTCCTTGTTCGGAATAAGCGTAGCCATTATCTTTGCTGAGGCCCTTTCTCTTTCTTTTTCGTCGGGATATAAAGAGATTAATCGCTTTTCCATTTCATTGCATGTGATGCATAAAGCCAAATCGTGTTTGTCGGTTTGTTGTGCCATTATAATAAAAAAAGTTTTTCAACAGCGCTTGGGGCAGGTGGCCTTGTCTTTATCGTGTTGAGGGTCATCGTCTTCTTCATCTTTTTTGACAAATGGGATCAAGTTGGAAAGGAGGCTCTTGAGACAAGAAACCTATATTTAGAAAAGTTTCAAGGCAACCATGCTGACGGCTGCCATGCCAGCCCCCAGGAAGAGGCATTCACCAGTTTGTTGCATTTTGTTAAATACTCAGAAAAACACTGGCTCCTTCATCATCAGTGGCGCTTCTTTGTGAGCCTGGTTGTAAAGCTTCACCACGAAATCGGTGTTGTGGCAATCCAGTCGAGCAGGGTCGTGCGTTGTTTTTCGTATTTCGCACGATCGGTTGTGCATTTTTCGAGAACGAGGTCGTGTCGTTTTCGTTCAGCGTCAGAATCAGCTCTGGAAAGTGTTTTCGCCAAATAGTTTCCCCCCGATGAAGGTCGCTGCTTTGAGGCCACATATCAGGGACAAATTGAGTGCCGCACTCAAACGTTGTCGGGCAGGAACTTTTGGTCTGGGTGGTACTGTTTCAGTCCAATCAATCCAGCCGTCACGACGGTGAATTTGAAGAACTTCATCGGATTCGAGCTGGGGTTGGAGGTGAAGTTCCTTCAAGACTTTTTTCGAAATCCAGCCAATGCCCACGATGATTCTGGTGACAGTCACAACGTCCAGCACAGTCTTAACGAGTTTGTTGTTTGCCATATGTTTTGGAAAAATCTTCAGTCAGTCAATGGGGTGGAGAGTTGATTTTGGTGAGGGGACTGGAATCTTTTGAGCTCTTCGGGGTTGTCAAGGGGGATGAAGCATCCCAAGACCCTCGTCGCGAGGTGCAGGCCGCTCTGAATCAAACACTCGGCAGTCTTGGCGCCCACGTGGCTCTCATAACGTTTGTAAAGCCGTTTGACGTCCTTTTCGGAAAGTTTTTTGACTTGATCGTGGGTCAGATTTACGCCAATGGCCTTCTTTGCCTTTCCCGAGGCCACAAGGAGGGTAAGCTGCTCGTGATGCCTTGCAGTGTCATTCGAGGCCAAGAGGGGCTGGTCGTCGATGCAGGCTGTGGGTGCAGCCTCAAGCATGGTGATCATGTCATCAAGCTCAGAGTCGGCCGTGTGGAAGTGATTACTTTTGCCGACTGACCGTGTTCGAGGCGAATTCCGAACGGATCAAGCTAATCAAACACCAGTGGCGAAAAGGGTGTGGCCTCGAGCATTACAATCTGTGCCTTGTACTTGGGTATTCCTCGAAAGTCGCCTTTGTCGTCTTGGCTGACGGGGTGTAAAACAGCACGATCGAGGCCACGTTGTCTCCGAACGGTTTTGCGATGTTCGTGATGACATAACAGATAACAGAGTGGCGCACAGAGAATCCGAGATTCACGAGTTCCGAGGGCTGTCTCTTGACGTCTGGATACAGCGCAATCATCCAGAATGATCATCGCCTTTTGACGTTCCATGGCTGTTGTCGCAAACTCAAATAAAATAAATATTATAAGACTACAACTTTAATGGACGAATTGGTATGGGTACTGTAATGTTGTAGTATTGCGTTACGGGCATGCGCACAAAAAGGAGTCAGCTTCGGGAGTGTAAGAACGATTACTGTGTTGGAGAATAAAGCAAGTCGTTATATTCGTGGACTCTATAGGTACGGGTACAGGTATGGTAACTGAAAACGATTAAATTACAAACAGAGTTGAATACACCGACTAAAGCAAGAATACTTACAAGACGAACGTGACGACGGGATTAAGAACTTGGTGAAAGGCTTAACTTAGGCTAAACTTTTGACTTACTAACTTCAATTATAACTTTAACTTCTGAACCCGAAACTACCATTGAACAAACTAATATTAACAAGTTACCATTATATATAGTAATATGCAAATTAAGAAACTAATAAGTACGAAGACGACCTACTGTGACAAAGGACGCTAATGAACGAGAAACTAGAGAAAACAAGAGCACTAAAAAACATGTGAGGTGACAGATAAGGAAATGAACTAAATGGTGTTACAACGATATGATGATACAAAAAGCTAGTTACAATAATTTTCGCACCTATACAATGGCAATCCTCGTGATCTTGAGCCAAGAGTCGACCTCGTGCTGTTGAGGGTAGACGACGAGCACCCGGCTTTGACCTTTGAGGAACCCATGGTACGTTATATTCAGGTGAAAGGTCGTGCAGATGAGGACGATGTAGCTGAACTTTTGGAGAAAGGGCCCGTCGATCTGGTCGAGAACGAACTGCGACTTGCCGCAGTTTGTGGGGCCAGCAATCAGGGCATTGAATGGAATCTTTTCCAGGTCCATATTCTCAGGACTCCACACTGGTCAGCTGGTTGTTTATCAAGCTGACCTGTGCTTCAGCGATGGTGAAGGTGTGGCAGTTTATCACCCCTGTTATAGCCACCACAGTCCTTTTTCGTTCTAAGAGTTCACAAGCCGAACTTCACTGCCACGGAAGCCGTGGTCAGGCATGCTGCACAGGTCGATCAACGGCCCAAACTTGTCTTCGGTGACAAATTTCGTGAGAGTCATGATCTGATTTTGCTTTCCCTTTCCAACGTGTAGGATTCCACGTGCGAATTTTTATGTTAGCTCAAATTTATGCATGCAAATTAGGTCTATTTAAATGCTACGGTTTCCTAGCACGCTTATTGTTTTCTCAACGTTTTCTCTAACTTCAGTAATATCGTACCGCTAATAATCTACCTAGCCTTATCATCGCTACAGTCAGGAAACATTTGTAAGTCTCTTTATTCTGTCCTGTATTTTATCACCGCTCGGCCTTTCTTCACATGTATTTCTATTTATTTTTCTAGTCGAACCTCGCTCGCTCGCTCGCTCGCTCGATCATTCGACATTCAACCGGTTCCTCGAACCTCTTCAACGGAGCGTGAGTTCGAAAGTACTTGAAGTAGCGTCGACAAGATCTGTAGGCTACACAACGAACCGGTTGAGGTCCTCCCACATGTCATGGGGCTCAATCCGCGTGCTGTAAAGTCGGCTGGGCTTGCCGTTGACTGCAACGTCCACCTTGGTCCAGTCAGGGTTGAAAACCTTCTCGGTGTCACATGTGCCGTTTGTGAAGGGCTCGGTGCAGAGCAGGAGGATCGCTTTGAATGTGCACCTCACAGGGGAGATTCATGATGGCATCGTTTTTCTTGCCGAAGGTGAAGACCTCCTCATGCTGGATCATGTCGAAGGCGAATTCCTTTTCTATGGTGAGCATCCTCTCGGTGTGAGCTGCGAGATTGCACTGCGTCTGAGCTGGTAGCCCAACTTGGCAGGGTCTGAGCCCTTCACCACGTTGGTGGCTTCATCCAGCGTTCGCAATGTTTTGATGCAATGCCTGCGGGTAAAACACCCCGTGATCCGCCAGAATTTGATGATCAAGGTGGACATAGTACTTTCTCCCAAACACGATGGCAAGTTTTTTCTTGTCATCGACGCCGATTGTGGGCTTGTCGCTGGAGATTGAGCACAGCTTGTTCAGATTGCTGCTCTGGATCCCTTTGCCGACCATGGTCAAAAAGATACCACCTCGTGGTCTCGTGCGCCTCGGTACACCCAAACTTCACCGCCAGTTTCCTCACAAAGCGTTCTCGAGACATTCTGGGCGAGATGGTTGTTCGTGTAGGCAACGGTCGTCTTCAGGTCGATGTCAAAGCGCAGTTCCAGCGAGCCGGAAACGATGACTTCAACGGTGTTCAGCTTGGGACGTGAACGTAGAGCTTCAAGCCATGGTTGGCAGTCAAAGGGTTGAACATTGTGCGGTTCAAGATGCGTTCTGCCTTCATGGCATTCAGAGTTTTCTCAACGTGCGATGGCAGAACGTTTTCTTTTGCAGACATTATAATAAAACAAAACATTATGGCTGAAGGTGGTGGTGTCAATGTTTTGAAAATGGAAGACCCCAATCAAAAAACTAATGTCAGACATGATAACAAAGACAGCCTCATCAATGACGAACAAGAGGTCGACAGAATGCAGCCTTTTCAACCCACCCATGCATCGACACCTTTTCAACAAGGTGAGACTCATGTTCAGACACACCTTCTGAAAGAATAACACATAGGCCTGTCTGACACAACCCAATTGTTGCCTGACGTTTCCGCTGAGGCTGAGTCAAAAACTGATTGGGTGTGCAAAACCCTGTTTGGAAGCAAACGTGAAGGAAAGCCCGCAATTCCAACTGGGGCAAGTGCCTGGATCAAGAGAAACGAGAAACTGATCAAGAGAAGGCTGATCTTTCAAAAGTCGAAGGGATTGGATTCAGGCAAAAAACTTGTCGCCTTTGTCCCTCGAGGAGGCGAGAGGCCAATTTTCACCCAAGACAGAAAGGGTGTTCTGGCTGTATCGACTCAAACAAAGCCTCCCAGGGGCCAACGGCACGAGAAGAGTGCTCAGGATGAAAAGGAATCTGCTAAAAATGTTCTCACTCTTGGTAAAAAGATTGAGCAGGAAAAAGCGCTTGCCGAGGCGAGGAACGACCTCGCTCAAGAGAATGCACAAGAAAAGGAAGAGATCGACCGACGTAAAGATGAGCTTGCAAGGCTGCACAAAGATTATGGCTCGGGCATTGAAAGCGAAGCGGCATATCGTGTAGAAAAAACAAAAACTTGAAAAAAATCGCTCCTGCGATTGATGGCGTCATTGGAGCCATCGTGAGCTGGATTTTCAAAACCGTGGGCATCGTTTTGGCCTGCCTCACTGAACACACTTAGATCCTCATCGTTGCCTCAAAAAGCGCCCCAGGTGATCAGGAACCCGCCGAAACACAGAACGCTGATTCAAAGCATCAGCTTGTTTGTGATGTGCGTGTCTGGCTCCTGCTCCGGCTACAGAGTTGTCTTCGGAGTGGACTGTCTCGAAAGCCACACTTTCTTGCCCCTTCGGTGCTGACCCCTGGTCCGCCATCGCCTGAGTGTGGATCGGATTCGAGGGATGATAGTGTGGCCTGTTCACCTTCGAAGGCCTGTTGTCCATCAGGCGATTGCCTCCACGTTGACATCGTTGTTCACGCCAAGCTTGGCGTTGCCTGCTGCAGTTCGTTGTTGTAGTCCACCGCGCTTTGGAGATTGATCACCATCCTAGAGGGCATCAGCCATTATCCTGGGCACACCACCAAGTCCGCGACAACCCAACCCCTCTAACAAAAACAAACTTGTAACCGCAACGGTCAAATGAACCTTTCAAAATCCTTCTTCGCGCGATGTGGATAACATGCCCCAACTCGTCGACCACATAAAGATTGTAAACTGGATAGATCCGAAAAATGCGACCGTCATGGATTTTCTTCCAACATTGAGGGCAATGTTCAATTTGATTTGACGATGTTGCCAAAGAGGCAAAACATCTGCAGATAAAGCTAGAATTCTCGATCTTCTGGTTTTGGAAGTTTCGGTTGAACTTTCTCCCAATTTTTTTCGAATTGGGGAAACAAAAGGCCGAAATAAACCGGAAAAAACTCTGTATGAAATTTGCTCTCGTTTCTTGAAATCTTCAACGTCCCTTAGGACAGTGCTGGAAAAGCCTGTTTCGAATTCGAGACAAATGTCTCTGCCCATAAACTTGATCAGCCTTCTCTTCATCTGCGCTATTTCAGCACTTCTGCGTGCCTTTGAAAGTCGTCTTCCCGTTGATGTCGATTCCAGTTATTTCTGTGGACCCTGCCACAGCCTCGAAAGACGAAACAGACCTGCCTTTCAAAGTCTGACATCCACCTCCTGCATGGGGAGCACCGGGCGAAATCTAACACACAGGACATTTGGCGTCTTCCTGCTGTGGGAAAACAGGTTCGATTTCGAATCTTTGCATCAGTTCTCCGCAAGGATATTTAAAATAAAACCATGCCATTATATTCGAGTTTTTGTTTTCAATCGCTGAAGTTTTCCTCTGATTCTGTGGATTCTGATGAGTCTTCAGACTCTGTCAGGTCTTCACCCGTGAATTTGAACTCTTTGGCTTCCTCTTGAGCCTCACTGAAATCCTTCCCAGCTGCTTCGAAAATGATTCCGAGGATCCTCTCCTGTTTGAATTGCCGCTGCGCCAAATCTCTCTTGAAAATGGTCAATGCCCTCCTTCTCCCCATGGAGAGCACGGGCTTTGTTGCGGAGCTGTAGACAGAGATGACGCCCATGATCAACTGTCCGATTTTCAACAGTCGTCCGACATTGTTGGCCGTCAGGTCTTTTCCCCTCTTCGTCAACAAGACTGGGTACACGAATGCACCTCTTTCCTTTTTCGCTTTGTTGCGGTCGAAGAATACGGTTCTGTTGCCCCCCATCGAATTTCAGCCTTATCTGGACCAACGGGTTTTGGATTTTCTCGCCGTTCGCCGTCTTGGTCTGAAAAGGTTCGCAGACTTTTTGCCTGGATTTGAAGATCTTTTCGAGGACGTTGAAAAGCAGTGATTCACACACATCTCTGCATTTTTTGGAGAGTGAGACAAGGATCGAAAAAAACACCCTCAGACTCCCTCTTTTCGACCTTGCCGACAAGGCTTTCATCTTCGAAGACGATCTTCAGGAGAGTTTTTTTTTCCTTCTTCACCAAGAGAAGATTGAAGAAAGTCGCATTTTGGTTTTGTCGGAGATGTTTATTTCGAGGCAGTCTGAGATGCCTTGCTTCTTGAAGAGGTCGAGAAAATCAGTCGCTTTGATGAAACCTTGTTGTCCAGCCATCACATTCCATGACCCCCTCTGTCTTCAAATGGCAGCCGAGGGTGCATGACAAAAAAAGAAAGAAAGCCATGGGCGACGACTTCATTCAGGGAAGAGATTTTTCATCAAAGTTTCCATTGGCAGGCTCCTCATAAACTCAAGACCCTCCTTTGTTGGCACAATTTTTGGCTGATTGTTTTCGCACACTGGTTGAATGGCAACTTTCTTCATGGATTTCAATTTCGAGTGACGT
Organism: Astreopora myriophthalma; assembly: GCA_014634185.1. NCBI lineage: Eukaryota > Metazoa > Cnidaria > Anthozoa > Scleractinia > Acroporidae > Astreopora > Astreopora myriophthalma. Next base: position 42,080 of record BLFK01000485.1, read on the forward strand.
CCAACTATACTTGGCAATTGCTGATAGTTTAAGAATTTTAGCGGGGATTTTATCCAGGCCAGTTGTTTTACAGGCTTTTAGACCTCTCAGAGTTGAAGCGACATCATCTACAAGAATCGGTGAAAATTTAAATGGGGGGCGAGAAGATGGATCATAAATATTGTCACGTATCGCTTGATCGGTATTACACGACTCTTCATCTTACTCCGCTGCTAACTTGGGCCCAATATTAACAAAATAGTCATCAAAAGCCTCTGCCATGGATTTAGGATCCGACACTAAATTATCGTTCACTGACAGCTCGCCAAAATTATTGGATTTGTTATTCTTCCCCAATAATGAATTGATACTCGTCCAAGCTTTCTTAGGGTCAGTCGACCTGGAACAATCGTTTATTCCTCGCGAAGCGAGGTTAATAAATTTGTCGGGCCGAAGGCCCGCGCTCGGGAGCTAAGCCGTGCGAATTCGAGCGGAAAATATATATATATATTTCGCTGAAGGTGTCCGTGCTGTTGCCTGGCAACAGTTCGCAAACAAAGTGTATGAATGACGTCAGACAAAGGGAAGGTTGCTAGGCAGCAACCGCTGCCTCACAATGGCGCACTCTCATGTTTATTCATTGAGGCCGAACGTGTAATTTCATCGAGGAGTGAAAAATGCTTAGTATTGGTCAAACACGACCAAATTGTCATGCAAATGAACCACAGGAGCACGCACAAGGGACAAGACATATTCACCGAAGGAGATTAAACAACGAAACTTCTGAACAACGTGAAAGGCGACTTCAGATTCAGCGCGAGCAGCGAAGAAGAAGGAGACATCAGGAAACGACAGAGCAAAGACAACATCGCTTGGCTCAGCAAAGACAGCACATTCCTACACTTCAAATTAACTGCCCATCCAGCCCTTGTCATGAATTTTATCTATCTTCTTTAATGTTCCACCAAAAATACAGATTTCCAGCAAGCGAACGGGTTTCAAAACCGAACTCTACAACCACACTGCATACAAAAAAATAGGCAGTCGAGGACTGCATGTGGCTACCTTGGATGGAAATAACTAAAACTCTTCGTTTTGATAGGCTGGCCTTGAAATAATGTGCTAGAAATTGGCTTTGCTCATCTGCAGTTTGCATTTTGTATTGACCGAAATTCACAGAGCAGCCAGGGCTCAAACCCACTCTGTTCGATCCAGAGTCAAGGGCACTAACCATGAGGCTGCTGTGCCTCCAACAGAAACATAAGAGGGATAATTGAAAATTGGCTAAGTAATTTTAGTGGGACGAAAATGGACAAAGTTGAAAATAGTTTTGTACATCTGACACTTGGCAATTTTTATTAACTTCAAATGTAACAATATTTAACAGCCCTGAATGTCAACTGAATAACATTGTCTACTATATAATTACGCTGTGTCTAGATGTCCGGCAGCCGGACAGGATTTTCGAAATACTCCGTGTCCGGCAGTCCGATAATTTCTTAATTTCGGGTCTTTGTACGCGAAATAGTCGGTGTTTCCAATGTTATTTTTGTTCGGATCGCGAAGAAGTTGTCGTTTACAGTCCTATTTCGCGTAAATCGGCTCAAAATTGAGAAATAATCGACTACCGGACACGGAGTATTTTGAAAATCCTGTCCGGTAGTCCCCGCAAACACGTAAATAATTTTCAAGTCTGATGATTCCGAGATTTGCATGGAGTGCGGTGACGACTTCTTCGAGATCCAAACAAAGATAGCATTGGATAAATCGGTTATTTCCCGTAAATCGACTCGAAATTAAGAAATTATGAGACTGCCGGACACGGAGTGTTTTGAAAATGCTGTCCGGCAGTCACCGCAAACACGCAAATAAATAAAGTCTGATGATGCCTGGAGTGCGGAGCGGTAAGAGAAATCAACACAACAAATTAAGCACTGTAATCGACAACTTCTTCGCGATGCAAACAAAGATCGACTATTTCGCGTACAAAGACCCGAAATTAAGAAATTTTCGGACTGCCGGACACGGAGTATTTTGAAAATCCTGTCCGGCTGCCGGACATCTAGACACAGCGATATAATTAATGCACTTGTTATCGGCTTCCCCGAGGGGGGACCCCGGGCTGATGTGGGGGAATGCGGGGACTTTATGAGGACTTTGCAACAAATTTCTTCCCTTGTGGTGGGGGAAATGTGGGGACTTAGATTTTTGAATGCCCTACTCTCGGGGAAAATGTAGGGACTTCGCTTCTGTTCAACTGAGAGGAGATTGGGGACTACTTCTGTGACATGTTTAAAAGCTGTAGTTGAACCTTGATGACGTTATATTCTTTAGTATCACTTGCCGATTCATGCACAGTAGTTGTTAGCAGGATAAATCGATTTAAAACAGCTTGCGGAGAATTCAGGACAAACGAAAAAGTAGACATTTTCAATTTCGCATTGTGCTTAGAAGCAGAAAATGAACGTGATGATATTTTATAAGTTCTTTATTAATGTTTGCCGAACCATATACATTTGTCATTAATCCTTTTCGGGACAAATTTAGAACAGCGTACAAATTGTTAAGGATAGAAAAAGTTGATTTTTTTTTAAATATTCACAAGAATGTTAATTTCTGAAGCATCACAGCAACTGTTCAGAGTACTCAGGAAACTTAAGGACGTTGTGTTTAGAAGCAGCAATGAACCATCATGTTAGTGTGTTTTCCCTTGTTCTTCATCAGTCCGGATAGATTGAAAACAGATTCTGGGGAATTCAGGACTGAATGAAAAGTTGAAATTTTCACCAGACTGCGCATGTACAGTAAGAGGAGTGATTTATAGAACCCAAATAAAGTTCTGAAGTGCACCTTGAAATCCAGTTGGGTTCGCCAAATACTGGGGACTTTGCAAGAAACAAATCCCGCACGGGTGGGGAAATACAAGAACTTTCAAATGCACAATTAGCAAAGTCCCCATATCAGCCCGGGGTCCCCCCTCTGGGAAGCCGATGACAAGTGCATAATATTGGCAGAAACTGAACAAGCAAAGCAATTATTTCTTGAAGGAAATTGTGTCTCGAGAGACATATTGTGTTTCCCGAAGGAAATTCAACGTTCCCCGAAGGGACTTTTTTGACACTTCAAGATGGAGAGCCAAACGATTTACAGAAGGCCACAATGACGTCATCAAGGCGGCCAAACAGACGCTTTGATTCAGTGATCGTCTTCTCGCTATGAAAATTCC